>JAMZAV010005699.1:0-183734 GCA_024449915.1 Sweltsa coloradensis
AGGCAATAGCAATAGGCCTTGATTTGAATGTTCTCTATTCTGCTATGTCGTTAATGATGTCTCTATCTGCCATTTTTCTTACGTAATTTCTCCGTCCGCTCGAGTCCAGAAATATTATGTTGCCGTCAGCCGTCCAGCAACGTTTCATGCCAAACTTGGTATATTATATATATATATATATATACATATTAATTTATAAAATTAAGGTTCTGTAAAAAATTCATTACAATCGGGTAAAGCATGTAGGTGTTATAAGTAGAATAAATGTTTAAAAAAAAAGGAAATTGCGATTTTCATGAGAAATTATTTTTCGATTGTGCTCAAATTTCGCACCAATATATTAATTCATACAATTTAGGTTCTGTGAAAAATTCATCACAATCGGATAAAGGATGTAAGTCGAAGAAAAAATTGCGATTTTTATGAGAAATAATTTTTCAATTGCGCTAAAAAAAGTGGCAGTTCTTAGTTCAGAGATTTCGAAAGTCTCCAGAAAATTTCATCACAATTGGAGTATCGGTTTAGCCGGAATCGTGTTAGCAGACAGACAAAAATACAAAAAGAAAAAAAACATTCCGGATTTTTTGCTCCAGTGTAGTGAAATGGAATCTTTGCTACGCTCATCCAAAAAAAATATCAGAAGAATCCCTGGACCTTTTAAGACAAAAATGCAGTGTATTTTATACAAGATATAAGCCAGGGACCCAAGCCTAGGCTTAAACCTAGAAGGGTTACTTCTGTAGATAGCTTTTCCAAAATGCCTGGTTTTTGAGCTTGCACACGGAAAATGCATGACAGTTGATAGGTATTAGTTAGGGCCTAGGCCTAATGATAGTGAATTTTTTAACAATTTTCTTAAGGTGATCGCCCTATATCGATATTTGTACAAATTTTTTCGATCTCGCTCGAAATTCAAGCAGAGATTCTTATTTCTGCTCAATCTCGCCCTATTACGAAACATGCGGAAAAATTTAATACTGTTCACATACACTCTTCATAACCTAACCAAGTGTGTGAGGCCGTAACGCCATAATGTAGCATTAGGGGACTTGTTACCGGCACGGCACCTTATTTGAAGACAACCGGAAATAAAAACTCAAAATCTTATCTAATTGGAGTTCCAATTACTAAAATAAACCAAGAGCATTTTGACCAACAATTAAATTTTATGTTCTGTTCAGCGAGTTTGAGTAAAGCAACCCCCGAAAAATAAGGACTCGACCCACATGCCAGATACAAAGTTCACTCTCCACAAGGTAGTTCGGTAGCTTACTTAGTACAGTACAGTACTTACAGTAGTACAGTACTATTCCTTTCCGCTTTGGCTTTTGCACGCACCTCCGTGATCTTGTTATTTATTGCGGATCCTAAATTACCTCTAGTCATGGTCGGATCCTGTTTTAGGGCAGCAGCTGAAAAACCAGTGCTAGTTAATTTTTTTCAATTTAGGTTAAGTTAGGCCCAGTTCCCACAACTTTGGTTTAGTCTTAAGAAATTGTTATTGTTAGAATAAATCCGATATCCTGATTGGTGGTAATGTTTTAGTGGCGTCGTAATGATTATTGACATCTGATTGGTCTGTCTTAAGAATTTTTGTTTTGTAAAAAACCAATTTCTTGAGGCTAAAACAATACCTAACAATTTTACATATAAATCCTCTCCTCTTAGGACTAAACCAATTTGTGGGAACTGGGCCTAACTGAATTATAATCTAGGCGACAAAACAACAAAATCAAGGCAATCAACTCTTAAAGAGTACCCATCAAGTGGGCACTAGTATTAATAATTACCATATAGAATAGAATAGAATAGAATAGAACTTTATTTGTAAAAGAGTATCAATTACAAAACGGCGAGGTTCGAACACTGTTCGCTCTTCCACCTAACCACTTACATTAGCATAAGAATAAAAATAATAAGTTTAGATTTTGTAAGAACAACTTAATATGACAAACTAACTTTACATTAAATTGTATGAATATAACATAAATACTAATACAATGCATCATGATAAGTACCATTGGTTCATTTCTAAACGTAGAAGAAATAGAAAACATACTAATACAGTAGCACTATAATATACTAAGATTATTGTTCATATTGTTCATTCCAATGCAAATGTTAAGGATGCACACTATGTTTATAGTAACACGATATAACTTGCCAATTAATTACTTTAACAATTAAAATCTATGATATACGAAAAACAAGTCAAAATAGTGATTTGCCGTTAGCATTTCAGATCGCAATCTTCTATTTTAGACCTTACAATCTAGGACACTACTAGAAATTACTTCTTAGTTATAGTTAGCATAGACATACTGTTGGCACTGTTTTTTAAAGAGGAATGGGTTGTTCAATTTCTGTTTAATGTTATCAGGCAACTCATTCCATAGTTTAGGGGCCAGCACTGAGAATGAGGTAGCGGCAGTTGCTGATCGATGAAGTGGTATCTCAAGTAACTTGCGTCGTGTATTGTAGCTATGGTGCATGTTTGTGCATCTTAATTTTTCGTATAGATAAATCGGTCTTTTGTTTCTGATTATTCTGGCTATATTACAAAAATAGTGATGGATCCGCCGTTGTTTAATGTTTAAGATTTTATGTTTTTTATATAAATGGCTAATATGGTCAAATTTCCTGACGTTGCATGCATAACGTACGGATGCGTTTTGGAACTTTTGCATTTGTCTAGAAACATTCTCGTTTATGCCCATATAAACAACATCGCCATAGTCAAATAGGGGGTAGATTAGTGCACTTATTAACTTTATCTTCACATTTTCACTCAATAGGGATTTAAAATGAAATAACGAAATAAGCCACTTGTGCCAATTGTTGGTTCAAAACCAATCGGTGAACTATCAGCAAGGCTTCAAAGATTTAAAATGAGGCTGATGAGGTTCTCATTCAAAATAGAACATGTACCGGGTAAAAGTTTTTATACTGCTGACACATTGTCTAGAGTTCAACATTCTGAGCAAAGTTCAGAAGAAGATGTACTCTTTCAAGAAGACGTTGAACTTTTTGTTCAGCAAGTCGTCAGTGGAACACCAGCAACTGACCAACGGATGCAAGAAATACAAGATGCTCAAAGAAAAGATGAGGTCATCTCAAGACTGAAATCATATACTATTCATGGTTGGCCAGCAAGGAAGCAGGTTCATCAATCGTGCTTACCATACTGGAAAGTGCACGGTGATCTAGCGATTCATGTAGACGTACTATTTGTGGGACCACGAATAGTCATTCCTAATAAAATGCGTCGTGAAATTCTTTCGCAATTGCATGATGGTCACATGGGTGTGACTAAGACTCAACGTCAAGCCAGAGGGACAGTCTACTGGCCTAACATCAATGAGGATGTCCGAGCAATGGTTCAAAGCTGCAACAAATGTATAGAGCTGCGCAAGAACATTCCGGAACCTCTTATGCCAACACCATTTCCTAACTTACCGTGGGAAAAAGTAGGCATAGACTTTGCTGATATTCATGGAAAAACATATTTGGTGGTTGAAGATTACTTTTCAAGATATCCAGAGTTTGTACAGATGAATAGAACAACAAGTTCCTTGGTTATTGAAAGACTTAAGTCTATTTTTGCCCGACACGGAATACCGAAGACTATAAGAACAGACGGGGGTCCTCCCTTCAACAGCCATGACTTCCAAGAGTTTGCACAAACATTCGGGTTTCGTCACGAGAAGAGCAGCCCAACCTTTGCTCAGAGTAACGGGTTAGCCGAGTCAGCAGTTAAAGTCGTCAAAAGAATGATTAAAAAATTAGAAGATCCCTATTTAGCAGTTCTCAGTTACCGAAATACTCCGTTAGAATGTGGTTACAGTCCGGCACAGCTTTGCATGGGCAGGAATTTACGTTCAACACTTCCCACCTCCTCACATTATCTTCGTCCTCAATGGCCAGATGTGGAAGAAGTGGCCAAGAGAGAAAAACAGATAAAAGAGAAGCAGAAGATGTACTTTGATGGAAGACATCGTGCGAAGGAGCTTCCAGAGACGCACGTCGGGGATCGAGTCTGGATTCATGATAAAAAGAAATATGGAGCCGTTGTACACGTTGGTCCAGAGCCAAGGTCATTACATGTCCAAACTCAAGATGGAACGATAAGGAGAAACCGAGCACATGTAACTTCTGCTCCGATCCAAGAGTTACTCCCACCATCTTCAGGCAGAGAATCAACAACTTCAGCCTCTCCACCAACAGAGAATCCAGTACAATCAAATGCCAGACCAGAGTCCTCTACACGATCAGGCAGACTTATACGTCCGCCAAAAAGACTGAATCTTTAAACTATTGTTCTCTATAATACCTCAATGTACCAGGTATTTTTATATTATTATTTTACTGTGTAAAATATCTTCAAGAAAGAAAGGGGAGATGTAATATTATGGTTGTGTTAATTTGTATAGCTTGTGATCAAGTATGCAGTGAAGGTTGCCTGGACAACAACTGAAGGACAAAGGAAGGTTTTACCATGGCGTCTGGTCTGATGTAACATTTGACATTTGTTCTTGTCTTATTGAACCTAATAAAGATATTATATAAATAGTACTCATCTTGTATGTGTACAAAATACTTCAGTTTCAATGCACTTTACGTACAGCATCGATATTACCTCGCCGCCCCGCACCTTTTGACTACCACTCACACACACCGCAGCCTCGCCTCGCACTCGCAGTCGGTCTGTCGTTCTTGTCGCTGGCAGACTTGTTTTGTCTCCACTCTACGGTCTGTTCGTGTTGGGCCCTCCACAGTACACGGAGTTAGCTTCTGTCACTGCTGAATGTGTTGTTTAACCAAGTCTTTGCTGTTATATTCTCGCATCATTCTCTTTAATATTTGTGAATTTCGGAAGAATGTCTGTTCTGCCCAGGAGGTTTGTTTGCTCTTTATTCTGTCTTGTTTGTCTGGGAAGTGTTTGTTATGTTAGTTGTTGGTCTCTATCTGTTCTGTCTGTACAGCTTGAGGGATTGATGTTCGGAAAGTGTTAGGTTCTGTTCAGTGTGGGATGAGAGCCTCGTTCTGTTCCATGTGTTGGTTTCAGAGAATGTCTGTTCTGTCCAGACTGGATGGTTTTGTTTCACTCCCTATTCTGTGGTGCTTGTCAGTGAAGCTTCCTTATCTCGGAGTTGATCTGAAACACTTGGTGCATCTGAGGGTGAAACCTGTTTGTCTTCTCCACCTCAGACGATGCGCCTGAGAGCGAAGTTGAATTCATCAACACGTTGTTGTTGATCAAGTGCAAAGACGTCGCCAAGCAGCTCACGCACAGCCCTCGAGAGAGAGAAGAAGTCCTCAAAGTCCTTGGCTCTGTTAACATATTTTGAATATTACGATTACTACTCTTGGTATGGTAGCGATATTAACGTGGTGAGATCCAGATAATCTAGGCATTTTGATTAGTACATCTAAAGATGTTGTTACTCATTATACTTTTGAAATACTCATCTGGCTTAGAGCAATTAATTTTAATTGTTATTTTAATCCTGAAATGTGTTTCTGGGCCGCCATTAGATCAACGTCGACCCCTTGCAGGTTGTTGGCTACTGGGTCATGCATGGCTGAATATTTCGGTATAATAATAAACAATGCAGATAAGAATGTAGATGTAGCAGGCTGCCTACCATGACTGTGAGCGTGGCGGTCAGTGATTCAAGGGCTCCAGAGTACCATTTCTAAGACTATCAGATATATTCGGATGCTTTTATATTTTTCTGACCATCTTGTTTTGCATTACATTAATCTGTTGGTGGGGGACTATATGTCTGCGATCTCTACGTTAAAATGTTTATGATTTCTTTTGCTGTGCCTATCGTATTACGCAAATATTAGTTTGTGTGACTAAATAAGGTCTGGGTAGTAGCTTACTTTCCATAATTTGTTATAGTCAAGCGGATTAAAGGAAAATACAAGAACAATTAGGGGTTTTGTGGTAGAGTGCTGAATTTTGGATTGTATACTCAGAACAATATTACAAGAAAATTGCCTCGAGGAGCCATGAAAAAATCCATCCGGTTAAGGGGGTGGAAGGGGGTGAAAAAATGGCATTTTTCAAATATTCAAAAATTCAAAAATCAAACTAAATTTGATCCTAAGATTACAAAATTATTACATATTGTAGATAAAAGTCCAAATTTTAATAAAAAAATATATATCACCATATATGTATATCTAACCAGATTTTGCACCCTTTGTCTTTTTTTTCACAAATTTACCCACTGTGCTGGGAGGATTAGCCTACCAGTTACGGGTTAAGTGATAGGGCCGTGAATTTTGTCTAAAACATTTAGAAGAATGATCTCAAAAAATTGGCCCGAGGAGCCCTCAAAAAAGTTGCTTGCTTATAGGAGAAAGGGGGGGTGTACTTAAAGGGGTTGATAAAACTAAAATAAAGAAATCCGTATTCAAATATTACATTAAGAACGCCATATTAATGTGTATTGTAGATTAAGGTCTAAACTTTAATTTAAAAAAATAAAATTTCACCATATATGTAAATCTGATCAGATTAAGCGCCCTTTTCCCATTTTCATAAATTTCCTCAATATTACGAAAGTGTATCGTGCGACCACTCTTTTTGTTACAATTTCTCCAAATATTACGAATTAGGATGAAAACAAGATTTTGTGATGCTTTGGGTACATTTTTACTCAATGGACTTTGATCCCATTTTCAAAAGTTTACTCAATTTAACGAAAGTCTATCATGTAATGACTCGTTTTGTCTCAAATTATCCTAATAATACGAATTAGGACGAAAATAAGATTTTGTCATACCTTGGTACATTTTCACTGAATGGACTTTGATGCTATTTTAACAAATTCACTCAATTTTAACGAAAGTGTATCATGTGACCACTCGTTTTGTTCAAAATTATGCCAATAATAAGAACAAGGATAAAAAAAGTTTTTTAACACCTTAGGTACAGTTTCACTCAATGGACTTTGACCCCATTTTCAAAAGTCTACTCAATATTTACGAAAGTCTATCATGTGATGACTCGTTTTGTTTTAAAATATCCTAATAATACGAATTAGGACGGAAATAAGATTTTGTCATACCTTTGGTACATTTTCACTGAATGGACTTTGATGCTATTTTCACAAATTTACTCAATATTAACGAAAGTATATCTTGTGATCACTCGTTTAGTTCAAAATTATCCTTATATTACTAATTAGGACGAAAATAAGATTTTAACACCTTGGGTACATTTTCACACAAGGTCTTTGACCTATTTTCTAAGAATAAGTGTAAAATAGCCTATTTAGAAACATAACCTAACATAGTCCATTCAGTGAAAATGTACCAAAGGTATGACAAAATCTTATTTTCTTCCTAATTCGTATTATTAGGATAATTTGAGACAAAACGAGTCATCACATGATAGACTTTCGTTAATATTGAGTAATCTTTTGAAAATGGGGTCAAAGTCCATTGAGTGAAACTGTACCTAAGGTGTTAAAAAACTTGTTTTATCCTTTTTCTTATTATTGGCATAATTTTGAACAAAACGAGTGGTCACACGATACACTTTCGTTAAAATTGAGTGAATTTGTTAAAATGGGATCAAAGTCCATTGAGTAAAAATGTACCCAAAGCATCACAAAATCTTGTTTTCGTCTTAATTTGTAATATTAGGAGAATTTGTGACAAAAAGAGTGGTCGCACGATACACTTCCGTAATATTGAGGAAATTTATGAAAATGGGAAAAGGGCGCATAATCTGATCAGATTTACATATATGGTGAAATTTTATTTTTTAAAATTAAAGTTTAGACTTTAATCTACAATACACATTAATATGGCGTTCTTAATGTAATATTTGAATACGGATATCTTTATTTTAGTTTTATCAACCCCTTTAAGTACACCCCCCCTTTCTCCTATAAGAAAGCAACTTTTTTGAGGGCTCCTCGGGCCAATTTTTTGAGATCATTCTTCTTAATGTTGTAGACAAAATTCACGGCCCTATCACTTAACCCGTAACTGGTAGGCTAATCCTCCCAGCACAGTGGGTAAATTTGTGAAAAAAAGAAAAAGGGTGCAAAATCTGGTTAGATATACATATATGGTGATATATATTTTTTTTATTAAAATTTGGACTTTTATCTACAATATGTAATAATTTTGTAATCTTAGGATCAAATTTAGTTTGATTTTTGAATTTTTGAATATTTGAAAATGCCATTTTTTCAACCCCTTCCACCCCCTTAACCGGATGGATTTTTTCATGGCTCCTCGAGGCAATTTTCTTGTAATATTGTTCTGAGTATACAATCCAAAATTCAGCCCTCTACCACAAAACCCCTAATTGTTAGGCTTATCCGCCTAGCTATTAACCGTATTTGTCGACAAGCAAACAAACAAATGTACAACAACAAGCACATTGCCACCAACAAATGTATTACAACTCATGGATCTAATGTGCTGCTCTCATGAATGCAATGTCACACTCAAGCCCTAAAAGTTGCCCGACTCTGGACTTGGCCGACTAATTTACATTGATATTTTCGATTACTAGCTCAGACATTAAAGCACAAAAACTCATTAAAAGAAAATTAATTTTTACTAATTATTCTCACAATAATTAATTAATTAATCACCTGAAAATCCTGTCATAAAAATACAAGTCCTCCCTCTCAGCTTAAGCCTACCTTACTTCCTTGAAGTGGCGTGATACTTGCCGTCGGACTCCAGCTAGCCCTCCGAAGCGACGATAACAATGCCTACGTCCGGTTAACCTCAGGGTAGGAATTGTTAGGGTGTCTAACTACTGGAAAATATACTGCATGGATGTTGAACAATGTCTGGTTCACTATTGACAATTTCAATATGGTGATACAAACTTTCTTACTAATCTACCTGCCTAACGAGCTCGTGAATTCCTATTTCGACTTAACTATTACTAGATGAACAATATAACATTTTTTATGAAAAGAATATCTTTAGTTTTAAAAAATACAAAAATGATAAATTGAACTGTCATTTGACAGGTACTTCACCTTCTGCCGTAGAATTGTTTTTAATCCAATTGTAGAGACTTGATGATACGATGACACTATTTTTTATATGCGCACATTGACACTTTGTAGCACTACTTTTTATGTTTGCACTATGGGAATACGTAGATTTATCTTGAGGCGGAACGACGATAAATGCTGAATGGTTAATCCAGTGACACGAGCTGTGTCGGGAGTCGATCCAACACTCCTCGGCATCCAAAACAGCTTACACGATTGGTCCTCCTTTAGACGAGATTTCTCGAAGATTCTATGTTGAGTGGTATCAACAGATACACGTAGATTTTTATATTTATCACTGATCAACGATTATGACTCACTATTTGTGATATATTGATTTTATTATGCGGATATGTATAGCATTGACGTCGCTACAGTTCATAGAAACGATATTTACGTTGAAGAAAAACAGTCACTCTCGTAGAAACTTACTTAATCAGCACTCCTTGAGTGGTCTGATGACGACGAAAAATTATAAAACAAAGTTTTATTATTATTTAGTTTAATCGGAGATAATTTTTTCGACGAATTTTTGATAAAAACCCACATTTGGGTTTTGGGTTTGAACCGAAGACTATTACATTGATACGCTGAACATGAACTGTCATAAAATCACTTAAAAAATTATTACATCTCAAAATTTATTTTTCCCCGTTTAAACTCAACTAAAACTTTTACCACCACTTTTCACCCGAACCAAAAAAACCGAAATATGGTTTTTCTGATCCCCCCCGAAGCTGTAGCAAATCAAAAATTAAACTTTAAGCGACCCCATACGTACGTGGCGGAATCGATGGCCCCCGCTCGAAGACTTGACCCTACACAAACTCCACCGTGGACACGAAAACCAACTCTCCCGAAAAAACCCTCCGTGTCTTCAAAAACACCAGTATGGCCCCTCAAGACTGGGAACTCCAGTTTCCTAGTATTGACCAATTAAAACCCCGAGCTTCTCAATTGAGCCCCACAGCCCCGGGTTAAAATACTTGGGATTTAAGCCTTTGTCAAGCCACCTTTTGACTCACCCCTAATATAGAAAGAAACCACTCTAAAAAATACTGCGTAGAGCTACTCGGAATCAAGTAACATCTGTTTTTTCGGAGGAAAACCCAGTCAACCAACAATAATCCCCCGAAAGTGGCATCTGAGATTTACGATGCGCTCAAAGCTAACACTCTGCCAGCCCTCTGTCTCCGAAAACATATTTCTTTTCACCATTCTTTGAAAACCAATTACCTAAAGGGCCTACGCCTCTGCTTTGAGATTTTGGCGAAATCTATTTTCTAAATATTTCCCAAAACCTTGATTGTTCTAGAAGATTCATTATTATATTTATTTTTAAAATTTTGAGTTGTCAAATTTAATGAAGCGGGTTTTATGCACGGCATGAAATAAGAATAGTTTGTTTAATAATTGGATTAAACTTGAGATAAAATTTAGTAGAAAATTTTGAATAAAAAATAAAAGGGTTTGGAAGCAGCCTACGCTACCAAACATCCAATTACCCTCTCAAGAAAAATTTATAATTAGAATACTTTTAAATTTTATTCCTCTCCGCAATAGCGAATGACAATGTAAGATTTTTTTTTTTTTTTTTTTTAAAGTACAAAAAGAAATTGTAAAAAATTAAATTTTTACTTTGTTTCATTATTACCCATTGTAATGATTGAGCTTGTATACCTTCCCCTCAGTTACTTAGAAAAAAAAAATTCAAAATTAAAATTTAAAAAACCAAAAACCAAAAACTAAAAATTTTTTTAAAAGTTCAAAGGACTCTTAGGTGGAACGGACTTAGCTTGCGGTTAAATAATCATTTTTATTTCCCCCTGCTCAACAAACCCAGAGGGTTCCTTTTGGGCGAGGTCGCTCTACTCCCCTTTTTCCTCAGCGGGTCCTATCTCTCTTGCAGGAGCTGCCCAACACCCCCCCGCGCATGCCGCTCCCTACAGCTCTTTTGCTGCGGGAGTGGTGTCACAGATGGGGACAAACCACCTAGGTGTCTGCTCGGTCTTACCTGTCAATATTTTCCCTTTTCCGTCCGCCCCGATCCATTCTATAGATTTTTGTGGGGCAAAACACATACATAGATAATAAAAAAACTCAATTTTGAAATGGAAGTATAAAGGGTTCCCCACAAACTTTTTATTTTAGTTTTCCCTTCGCCCTGGTACTGGGTTCCGTTCTAAAAAATTTACATTTATGTGTGTGGCAATTGATAAACTTTCCCTTCCCCCCTCTCTTTGTTATTTATTTACTTTGGGCTGCGTACTCAAGAAACTACCTGATTCGCTCCTTGCTATCTCGCAATACATTATGCAAATAAAAGTTTTCCTTTTTTTGAAAATTAAATCCACTTTTACTTTAAATCATCAGCTACCATGATACGCCTCCAGAAAAATAAAGAAAAATACCCCATAGCCACTGCAAATCCCGGCAAACCATACTGCCTGCTTGCTTGATTCAGCAGGGGAAAACCCACACATTATTTTTTTAATTAGGGCCTTGACGTTATCATACTTGTCACTAATGACATCTATATAGGATTAAACTACCCTCTAAAAAGGAAATCCCCCAAAAATTTACTTTACTACAGTAGCCTCAAATTTCCCCCAATGCGACTAAACTATATGAAATTAATTTTGCATTATTTCCCCAGCTGCACAACAACCCTCTTAACTTTTTATTTAGCACCCGGGACCTACAAGTTTTTAGTAAAAAATTTTCAGTATTTCCCTTTATTACCCCCCTCTCTTTAAATTTTTTTTCTACTACATTTTTATCAAATTTTGCATTTCAGGTGCAACTTTCACAAAAAATTATTTAAATTACTCCCCCTTTCTATTTACACACAGGTTGTTACCAAAAACAGATAGCCCAAAAACAAAAAATTTAACCAGAAAAATTTCTCGGGAACAATAATATCTCGTTCCCTGATATTATATCAGTGACACACCCACAATATTATTGTTCCCCGTTCTATACAAATATTTATACAATGCAGTTCCATAGTTAGGTTCGGGTATAGGTTAGGGGTTGGGTTTTTGGGAAAGGAGTCCTTTTCTCTTTTGGAAAAACCCATAAGCATTGTTGCCGCAACCTACCCCACATAAAATTAAAATTACGATAAAAATTAGGGGATGGGCGGATTCTACCCTCTCTACTCCAAACAAAAAACATTAAACTAATCAGTGAGCGAAAAAAATTTATATACATCTAGACGCGATTTACTAATTAGTTTGACAACTAGAAGACATAAAAAAAAACAGGTTTTCCCTATTGAAATCGAGCTATCTTTTTTGTCACCCCCTAAAAGTGTACCAGGGATTTTCTTTTTACACTTGATAACCTGTCACTAACCCCTGCTAAATCCCCCACGATGAAAAATTACCTGAGTAATTGAATTAAAAAAATCCCAGCTGAAAAAACCCCCTCCTAGATAAAAAAAACGTCCCTTTTATTTTTGAAAAGATCTAATTTTATCGACGCAGTTTTAGCATAATTATTCTCGCAGTTCCTATTATTCTTTATCCATTTACGACGAGGTATATAACCTATTATTCCTTTTTTTCGACGCAGAATCTTTTATCCTCATTAATCGACGGGGTATTGAACCTTTTTATAATTTCATGTAGATATTTTTATCAATGGCATTTATTTCATGAAAACAAATATTAGATATCATCGCAGCTAAAAATTTTATCTTTCTTATCTCTAGCATATTTTTATCAAACCAAAAATTTTTTCCTTCAGAATGAAGACCTACCCCCCCTTTTCTGGACATTGCACAAATCAAAGCCCCCAAAACCGCCAAATTTACTCAAATTCAAAATCACACAAAAGAATTTAAACCTCAGCCAAATTTTACCTTTTTTATCCTTTGCCTTGAAAAATCCCCGCTTGCAGTCTAGTCCTTATCTACTTTACATATATATACTAATAAAAATACGACTTTTATTTCTTTTTCAAGGCATGTGTTTACTTAACACTTCATTTTGACAGTCTTTTGTTATCCTTTCTATTCTCTTTTTTTTTCAATCTTTCTTAGACACTACCTGTTTTTGTCCCAAGTACATATTTTTAAAATTCCCAAACACACTTTTCTCTTGGCGTTTCTTTTTTTTCGCCCCACCCCTATCATGAATTCCCTTTTCAAACCATCTATCTTTTCCACATCGTTTTCACATGCTCTTTTCCACTTTCTCTTTTTTCCATTAAAACTTTTACTGAAAATCGACTACCTTTCTTTACTCCTTTAAAGGAACCTCTTTATCCCAATTCCAGTCACTCCTTTTTCCTACTAATCCTTTTTTCTTTTTTTTCCGTTTCCCAAAACTTTTTTACTCCTTGTTTTTACCAGCACTACATTCCAAAATTTCTTATCAATCAATTTTTCACAAAAAACCCCGTATCCCCCAACTTTCCTTATCATTTCCTTATCTATTTCCACCTCCCCTTTTTCAAACACTCATTTCCTTATAACCCTCTAAAAAGTCTGCAATTTTCAAAAATCATCCTCCTTATCAACCCTCTCCGGCTGTTTCCCCAATATTTCTTTATTCCTTATTCCTGATTTTTTCCCAAATTTTCCCTTTTTAACTCCCTAATTTTCTCGACTTTTCCTCCCTAAATTTTGCTGTCGTTTTTATTTTTTTTATGTGATTGTCTATCTTTTCTGATATTTCCCTTTATATTGCTGTTTTGTTTTTTTTGTTGCTCGTTTTTTTTCTGTGATTGTTGTTGTTGCGGTAAACTTGTTGTACCCCCAGATTGTCAATTTTTTGTTTTTCGCGATTTTTGGCACTGTTTTAGTTCCTAACCCTCACCCGTTGTTCTCTGTATTATCTACCAACATTGTGGCTCTGTGATATCTTCTATCATGGTGATTTCATCCCCCCCTCTACCTTTTTTTGGGGGAATATCTGTTGTGCTCAGAGTTTTACTCCTTAATCTGATTATTTTATTCCGTCATGGAAACCTAATTCCCATCCCTCAGCTCCTCTCTTTTTTCCTCCTCTTCCGATGTCGACATTATTAATCCTTTATCTATGCAATGAAATCACAAACAAAAACAATCTTAATCTCAGGTCGCGGTAGATATTTATACCCCCTTAGTGGAAAAAACAGTCCTTTCGAGTTCAATATGTATAAATAATAGAAAAAAAAAAAAAAAAAACTCGGGTCGCAGTTAAAAAATCAAGACTCAGTTGGCCGTTCCACTTTTTCACTCAAGCTGCAATGGGGCAAAAAATTAAAAAAATTTCAAAAACGAAATCTCCCCGGGGCCGGTAATATTTTGCCCCACTAGTTGAAACCATGTCACACTAAGCCCAAAGTTGCCGACTCTGGGCTTGGCCCACTAAATTTTCATTTATATTTTCGATTACTAGCTCAACATTAAAACACAAAAAAACATTTAAAAAAAAATTAATTTTTTCTAATTTTTCTCACAATAATTTAAATTAAATTAATCACCTGAAAAACCTGCATAAAAATACAAGTCCTCCCTCTCAGTTAAGCCCCACCTTACTTTCCCTTTAAGTGGCGTATACTTGCCTCGGACTTCAGCTAGCCCCCCGAAGCGACGTAACAATGCCCACGTCCGATTAACCCAGGGTAGGAATTGTAAGGGGGGTCTAACTACGGAAAATATCTGCATGGATGTTGAAAAAAATGTCTGGTTCACTTTGACAAATTTTAAATGGGGATACAAACTTTCTTTCTAATCTACCGCCCAACGAGCTCGTGAATTCCTTTCCGACTTAACTATTTCTAGAAACAAAATTTTAAATTTTTTTTGAAAGAAATCTTTTGTTTTAAAAGAAACAAAAATGATAAATTTAACTGTCATTTGACAGGTACTCCCTTCTGCCCTGGGAATTGTTTTTTAAACCAATTGTAGAGACTTGATGAACGAGACACTATTTTTTTTTTTGCGCACATTTCACTTGTCACTATTTTTTGTTTGCACAGGGAATACGTAATTTTTCTTGAGGCGGAACGACGTAAAGCTGAATGGTTAACCCTGACACGAGCTGTGTCGGGAGTCGATCCAACACTCCCGGCATCCAAAAAGTTACACGATTGTTCCCCCCTTTTTTGACGAGATTTCCGAATTTTATGTTTAGGGTATCAAAAAGATACACGTGATTTTTTTAATTTATCAGATCAACGATTATGACTCGCTATTTGTTATATTTATTTTATTTTGCGGATATGTATAGCTTGACTCGCTCATTCATAGAAAAGATATTTTTCGTTGAAGAAAAAAAAGTCACTCCGTAGAAAAATTACTTAAACCCGCATCCCTTTATGGTTGATGACGACGAAAAATAATAAAACAAAATTTTATTATTTATTATTAGATTAACTCGGAGATATTTTTTCGACAAATTTGTTGATATAACCACACTTTGGGATTTGGGTTTAAAAAGAAGACTTTACATTTATACGTGAACTGAAAATGATTTTACAAAACACTTAAAAATATTACATCCCCACAATTACTTTTCCCGATTAACTCAATGATACTTTTACCACCCCAAACCGCCCGAACCGAACCCAAAAAAAGGGTTTTTTGATTGCCCCCGAAGCTGTAGCAACCCTCTAACAATTTTAAAATTTAAGCGACACCATATCGGTACGTGGCGGAACGATGGCCTCCGCTCGAAACTTGACCCTACAAACACGTCCACCCGTGGACACCGCCACCGAAAAACTCTACCGAGCAACCCTCCCTGTTTTCAAAAACACCCGTATGGCCCCCCCAAAGACATGGTAAGCCCCTCAGATTTCCCAGTATCTGACCAATTATATACCGAGCACTCAACTTTAGACCACAGTCCCCCGGGTTAAAAAAACTTTGGGCTTAAGCCCTTTGTCAAGCCATCCCATTGACTCACCCTAATATAGAAAGAAAAAACTCTCAAAAATACTGCGTAGCAGTTATCGGAATCAAGAAACATCTGTTATTTTGGCTGGGACCCGCAACCCAACAATAACGCCGACAAGCTGGCATCTGAGACTTCATGCGCTCAAAGTTTAACCCGTCCAGACCTCTGTCTCCGAACAACATGATTTTTATTCACCATTCTTTGAAAAAAAATACCGAAGGGCAACGCCTCTGCGTTGAGATTTTTATGAAAACTGTTTTAAAAACTTCCCCAAAACCTTTTATTTTGTTTTAGAAGATTCATTATTATTTTTTTTTTAAATTGAGTTGTCTAATTAAAGAAGCTGGCTTTATGCACGGATGTAATTAAGAAGTGATTGATTAAAAATTGGATTTAAATTGAGATGCAAATTTTTGTATGCAAATTTTAATAAAAAAAAAAAAGGTT
Organism: Sweltsa coloradensis; assembly: GCA_024449915.1. Taxonomy (NCBI): domain Eukaryota; kingdom Metazoa; phylum Arthropoda; class Insecta; order Plecoptera; family Chloroperlidae; genus Sweltsa; species Sweltsa coloradensis. Next base: position 16,382 of record JAMZAV010005699.1, read on the forward strand.
GGGAAACAGCCCACGCTACCCTTTCACAAGCAATTTTTAAAAAAACTAACGCATTTTCGAGCAGCATATATATGACCTCACCGCCCGCACCTTTGACTGCACCCGGGTCGCAGCGAGGCAACTCTCCACTGCCGTTATTGTTTTAAAGTGGAAGAAAAGGCTTTTTTTTTAAAGATAGGATAGGGGGTTACTAATATTTTCGCTCTGGGCTGTAGAGGTAACCCGGGTAACACGACATTAGAGCCCGGAGCGGGGTGCCCTCGAGCCCGGATTTATGACAAAAAACAATCAACTCGCTAAACTGATTTTCTATGTCACCTTCTTACTTTTTAGAGGAAATACTTAAAAATTAAGTTATTGTCAAGCAAATAAGTAAGTAAAAAAAATGCCTTACAGTTTCAAGAAGTAATAAAGAATTTTAAAAGTAAGGGAGATGGATTCCAATATTCACTAAATCTTCTAGAAAATATTTCTTCCCCTATTAAATAAGGGGGCATTTAAAGAAAATGTGGTTAAGGTTTGAAAAAGTACCTCACTCAGGGCAGTATAGGGATTCGACTTTTTGATTTAGAAAGAGTTTTTTTTTGGTTTAACAAGCCCTGTTCCATACGGATGATGGTTGTAATAATTTCTTTTTGGGCCCCGCACCTTTAAACCATGGTTTGCTCTAATGTGTTTTTTAATTGTATTTTAATGAATTAGATTGGGGGGGTTACTCGCCATGATCACCCCGCGGGGGATTTTGTTCGGCGCGCCATGTGGCCGCGGCCCCCGAAACCCTCGACTCGTTTGCTCGCCCTGGAATTTACGAACCCGTTGAAACAACTGAAAAACTCGGTCTTTTAAGTAAACGCGTTTGGGCTGCGGATCCACTGGACGAGACCATCTGTAAAATCAGAAACCCCGCTTTAATAAATATTATAAATGGGGGGTGATAAAAATACTAACAAGACTGCAAGTTTTCGTGGAAATTATCAAAGCTATCACTCATTTTCAGGCGAACAAATGAAAAAAAACAAACTTCATAGATAGAAGATTTTAAAAAACTTATGTCATCTTTTTTTTTAATTTTTACTAAAAGGGTAGCTGGGGCGTGAAAAGACCCTTTTGTCTTAAAAATAAACTTTTAAAAACACTTGCTTTTCAAAGTTTTCATCTCTGAAAGCAAAAGTCTTTTATTTTTAGAAGTGCTTCGTTGCACTAAATACTCTACGATATCGCCGTGTTAGTTTTTTATAAACAAAATCTTTATAGAGTTGTAATTGTATTTTTTATTTGATAAAGTTGTAAACGGTCACACCAGGAGTTACACTTGCCTCCCCTGACGTATTAATTTCTCTTTCAAAGAAAGCGTGGCCTATTTTCTCCATCTAAACGATAACACACAAAGCCCCCTTAACATCTGTTGGTTTCTGCCCTAAATCGATGATATTAAACATGGGCCTAATTAGACAATAGAAATGAGAGTAGAGATAATCAAATGAATGGGAGTCTATATTTTTTTAGAATAATTCCGTGCTTTTTCTCGTGATTGTCTACCCTTGCATTTTTGCTCGTCAGGGCTCAGCAGTCAATTAAACATAAATTTTTAAATGTGTGTTGTTTTAACCCTTAATTAAAAAAAAAACAAAATAAAAGAGAACTTTTTAAAGGAAATGTTTAGAGGTAAAGATGTAAAAAGGAACTTCAACTTTATGTTGTTTTTTGAATTGATGAGCTGAAGAGTGAATAACTTAGCTAACCCAGTAATGCTAGAGTACTTCTCAAAGGAAAATTAAATTACCCTCAAGATACCTTTCGGGCACTATCAGACATGGGTTGCAGTTGAGCAGGGATTACAGTCCCTCTTCCACGGCCCCTTCCACGCCCTCTTCCCCTACCTCCACCTCACCATCGTGGGGTATGTTATTATTCATGTTCATGTTCAACGTTACTATCACCCCTCATACTATCATTACCTTCTCGACACGCATCGTTAAAGGGGCTGAAAAACCCCAAAATTATTTTTTACCACGTGATCTATAGCACAATACTACACTTAAATGACCGTTTAAAAAATTATATCTTGTAACTGTTATTTAACACGATTTTTTTAATTTTTTTGATCCAGAAATTGGCGAAAATTGGTGTTTTGGAAAATTTCCTAAATCTGCTTTAACCTGCTTCTTTTTTGGTCCACATAGATACTAGAGCATAGTACCAATCTAAAATGCCCCTTTATAACATCGTGTCTTGAAACTGTGCCCAAATATACCCTCAAACACGCAAAAATATGCATGCTTTAAATGCTTTAGAATTCAATATTCCATTGCATGAAGTATTGATACATCAGATTGTCTATGAAAGCATTGACACTGAGACCCGTAAGGAGTGGGAAATGCATTCAGAATTAGATGAAATACCATCGTTTGAGTCTTTTATTTACTTCTTGGAAAGGAAATGCAAGGCACTTGAAAGCATAAGCATATCTACATCCACTGAAGCCAAATCTCAGAACAAATCAAACTTGAATAAAAAAGCTACAAGCAAGTCACAACATTCTTACATAGCTGTCAACAGCCAATGTATTCTCTGTTCAGAAACCCATGCATTGTATAGATGTGCAAAGTTTGCGAACATGAGTCCTCAGCAGCGCTACACGCTTGTGAAACAACACAAGTTATGTTATAATTTCCTCATACCATTTTCTATTAATCATGAGTGTTCTACACATCGCTGCCACACGTGTAATAAAAGGCATCACACCATGTTACACTTAGACACTCAAACATCGCAATCCACCTCTGATAACAGTGTGCACTCCACACAAGCTTCAACTCAAGAAGTTCAATCTGCCGCTAACAAGACTTACTGTACCTTCAACGATAAGGTTCAATCTCAGGTTTTATTAGGAACAGCGTTGGTAACCGTGAAAAACAAGTATGGACAATACGTCGTATAATAATAATAGTTAGTAAGCATTTCACAAAAAGTGTTGATCAATGTGTCAAAATAATTATCTGTAGTACATGACACATTTTCGTGGCCTTGGTCTATGTGTCATAAATACAAGGCATACATGCAAATGCAAGTTGATGTTGATAAAATCCCCATAACTTTAAAAAAATCGATTTCAATCGAAAAGTTTATTTCAAATAAGTCCAATTTCAATCAAGTGAAACGTGCTTTTTAAGTTTTTAAATTAAGGATGAAATCACACCCTGCTTATGAAGCTAAATTGAAAAATTAATCTAAAGTAATCTGCAATGATGGCTTGCCGGATAACCCCTGCTCCATGTCTATGGTTGGCCAATTCAGCCTGGATTTGGTACTCATTTGGCATTTGACCTTCATCGATTCTTGCCTGAATCTCATCGATTTCATTTGGTGGTTCAATGTCATTGTTAGCTCTCGAAATATTAAACAGTACTGCGCAAGCAACTATAATGTTCAATACTTTGTCAACTTTGACTCGCATTCCGGGTGCAAGAATACGAAAGCGTCGCTTCCGAACAACATATTTTCGCTCAACTCAATTTCTTGTGCGGATCTAGCATTCATTGTATCTAGCTAGGCCGAGGTGTGCCGCAACAAGTTTCCCAAGAAAACTAGATGGAGCTTCACACTACTTTCATATCAATTAATAGCGTCTGGGCACTGGGGACGCAGACACTGCGATCCGCTAACTTGTTACGTAGTACGTGACGTCGCAGCCATCAATGCTTGAGATGGCCCGGCCGACAGATGCGTCACATTATCGACGTCCTCGTTCATATTATTATAGTGGGATTTGATGTCCCACCCGACTGCTAAACTACATTATCAGGATGGAAATTATGATGATAGAAACGTTCAAACGTTTTCTGGGATTCATGGCCTACCTATAGCTAGACTAGAGTACTATGCAAAAGCCATAGGCTTATGCCCGATCTCAACATGTCACGTGTGGTTTTCGGCGGGAAGTCTGGTTCAGATTTTCAGGGATCCTTCGAAAGGTCCTTCTCCTCCGTGAAGTTCTAACAAACTTATTAGCTGAAGACGATAACAGAAAATCGTCTGAATGAAATTGAGATAGTTTTGACTTCCACAGATATGCTTGAATAAAATAGCGTGAAACATTTTCTTCTAGATACAAAATCTACATGTAAGCATTTAATGTATCTAAAACATTTTCCATTTCGAGATTTTTTAATACCAGTCTTAAACTTCGTATATACTTTGTCTTATACCTGGATTTTTACCTCGCAAGCCTCCAATGACACATAACCATCTCGATCTCTTTTATCTTGATATCTAGAGCCAATTACTCTAACAACTGGGGGAATGTAACACCCTGAAGATGTAAACTCGGTGAAACGTTTATACCCGGTATCTAAGTTGTGAAAGGTAGTAGATAATTGAGCAATCATTAGCTTGATGCTATTGATATTATCTTCCTCTACAATCTACATTATGGGTTGACAGAATGTTGAATATTTTTTTTTTTACTTTTACACTGGCACCAGTTCACTGCCAAAAAATTCTGTCATGTCGGATAAAATAGATTGTACACGACTCCTTGGTAATACATTATTCGAATACAATTTGGAAGATGATGATACCAAATGATTTTATAAAAAGTATGTAGCTGCTGGATATTCAAATAATAACATGTTATTTTCACGTAGGCCTATCTTATTACGACCGAAACACAGGTCTGCATAGATAATTAGTCATTAACATTCATTCCTCAGATAAAGGCTAAATGTTATTATTATTAAAATAAAATGCAAAGCCACGGTTATTTTGCTTAAGACTTGTTTGTCAGTTTCAGCATCCTATAATTTAAAAATGCATAAACTAATTAATATAGTACGGGTACTCAGTGTGATAAGGAATCACTGCATCAGACAACCCAGAGAGCTATGGCTAAGAATAAGCCGTCAATTCAACAACAACAACTGAGCTGAGCTGGCAATTAATTAATTTATTAATTTTATTGTTGTTGTAATGTGTTATGTAATGTAAAACGTGCCTGAACTGCCTTTCTCCCTTCCTCTTCCCTACGGAGACTAGTATAGGCAAATTAAGGTTGGAGACGGAAATAATTATTAGCAAGCTTATTTCTTTTGTAATACGTTCATTGGGGCCCCCTGTATATCCCCAGAAAAATCCCCAAAAATCCTACGTGGGCAAACACCCTTAAATTTTGAAAAATTCGCCGCCATCTTGCAGTTTTCAAAAAAATGCCAAAATGTGATTAGAAAGCTGATTCCTTTTGTAATACGTTCATTGGGGCCCCCTGTATATCTCCAGAAAAATCACCAAAAATCCTATAGTTTAAAGTTTAAACAATAGTGTTGAATCAGTAACACCCAGGTCTTTCTGTCATTCTATTGTCTGCTCAATTATTTGATATTGATAATCGATTGCCACGATTGGATGCTTCCGGTGTGTTATGGTTAGAACTGTACATTTTGAGGGGTAAGGTTAGGTGTGAGGCACCAGTCAACACAAGAGCAATTCATCCATGGATAAGGCAATATCTGTGACACTCAAGTATCGTCACGATAAACCTCAGTTCACATATATAAATATCACTCACAACCTATAAATTACACCTCTCAGAGTTCATGTGCTATTTTGTCATCAACACGATTTTGAAGATTTTCAATGCACGTTACGCACAGCATCGATATGACCTCGTCGCCCCGCACCTTTTGACTACCTCCTTCACCTATTCACAGCGCAGCCGCAGCCTCGCCTCGCAGTCGGTCTGTCGTTCTTGTTGCAGGCGGACGTGTTTTCTGCTTGTGGCTGGTTCTGACCAGTTCTGACCAGCACAGGCCTGCCCACCCCTTGTCCCCCCGCGTCATCCCTTACGTCCCTCCCTTCGTCTCGATTAGCCAAGTTGCATAAATATGAGACGTAAAGCAATATCCAATCCAAAAATTTTGTCTCCGCTCTACGGTCTGTTCGTATCGAGCCTCCACAGTACACGGAGTTAGCTTCTGTCACTGCTGAATGTGTTGTTTCACCAAGTGATGGCTGTTATATTCTCGCATAGTTCTCTTCAATGTCTGTTTTGTGCAGACTAAGGGTTATGTTAGCTTTTTATTCTGTCCTGCTTGTCATGGAAGTGTTCAAGAATGCCACTTGGCATGTAGCATTTTCTATTTTGTAAATTTGTGCACTCACTGTAGTCACTGATGCAGACGTTGCATGTGCATGTGACCCACACGTTATTTTGTTGGCACAGTGATGTGCTACGTGTCCGTATGCGTTGATAGGGTTTGTCTACTATTGTGGCTTTACCTCGGAGTTGCAATCTGGCCTTAATTTATTTCTTAAATTCTACATAGTTATCTTCGGAGATTCCTCCGGCGTTCCAAAAAGAAATGTACAACCACCCTTAAAAAAGCGAATTTTGACCCTGTCTCTACTTGTGGGCATTTTCTTATCCGATCGTTTAGTAATATTCGCTTCTCAGCTTACAATAGCCGGGGGGCACGTGACGAGGCTTTAATTACATGTATACTATATATATACACACAGGTGAAAGTAAAATGCAGTAGTGCACTCCCCAACTTGCTTTTTTTAAATGCAAGAAAAGTAAAATAATTCCACTAATACAAAAATAATGCGACTAAATACACTTACTTCATAAAATGTTTGAGGCGATGTTCAGCCGTGCTGCTGTGCTTGTAGTGGCCTACCACTTGTCGGGCTTTTTTTAGAATATTTGTAAGACCCAAGTTGGAAGTATCTTTTTTAATGTCTGTAATTGTGAGTTGAAGAGTGTGAGCAAAGCATTTGATTTGTGTAACTTCCTCCATATTTTGTACCGCCAAGGTAATGTTACGAGCATTATCCGTTACTATGTATATTGAGCCTGGCATGGGCGAAAGTTCGTTGATATCTTGTGACAGAAGTCCCCATTTGGATATCATTTTTTCCAAAGTAAATGTAATGTTGGCAGCTGAATGTGCATCTACAAAATGGTATATACCTGTTAAAAGGAAACAAAAAAGAATAACATTTTAAATCAAAGAAAACAAAGTTAAAACTACCCACTCCGTTATGTAGTAGGCTAAAACAATACGGTATAAAGTCTGATGCCAATTACGCTGAAACGCTGAAATCCTCATCTGTGAAGTGACGTCTTCGACTCACGACGTCGTTAGATCTCGATTGGTTTACGTGTACGTCACTCGTCGATTTATCTAATTTCGACCTACTCCTCGTCACAGGTCCGGTTTTGGTTGTAGTGACGTTAGCAACAAGACGGCTCTGTTTACGTGTTGACGTCACTACATTACAGGTGGTGTCAGGAAGTTGCACATGTGGTGGCGGACGTGGTTTTTGTTGGTGAAGCTGTAAAACTGGCTTCCAGGACGGAGGCAGTCTTTGTCCATCATCTCGTTTATTGAGACTCGTCGGTCGCTTCTCAATCTCGATAGCCTCACGGATAATTCGTACTGGAAGCTCTTTGATAGATGCTAACATACTGGTATTTTCAAAGTAAATAAGATGGCCGGTCTTCTTGGCGTGTTGGGCTAAACCAGACGTCTCTTTGCCACTGTTGACAGCAGCACGGTGTTCCTCCCGTCTTACTGATATGCGTCGGTTAGTTTGTCCTAAATACACCTCGTCACAGGATGCACAAGGCACCTCATAAACACCCTGAGCCTCGAGGGGTATGTGCTCTTTAGCATTGCGTAGCATTGTACTAATCTTCCTATAAGGGCAATAGGTCGTTTTCACGTTATGTTTTCTTAACAACTTGCCTATTTTTTCCGACGTTCCCCGTAAGTATGGAAGATGCACAAAAGCTTGCGGTTTTTCTTCTTGTTTGGGTTCGCGTACTTTAGCAGCTAGAGTATTTTTTAAGGCCCTGCTAATAGTAGTATTAGAATATCCGTTCTTCAAAAGGATATTACGAAGGTCACATGTTTCTTTGTCTAGATGTTCACGGTCAGAGAGTTTCACGGAACGAGAAGTGAGAGAGTTGACCACCGCGTTTAATTGGGCGGGGTGATAATGTGAGAGGGCATTAAGGTATCTACCTGTGTTGGTAGGTTTCCTATACAGAGTGTGGCCCAGCGTTCCATTCTCTCTTTTATAAACACAAACGTCTAGGAACGGAAGACGTCCGTTCTCTTCTATCTCCATAGTACACTTGATATTAGGATGTAAGCTGTTTATAAGTGTTAACAAGTCATTAAGTTTATTAATCCCATGGGGCCAAATAAGAAAGAAATCGTCAACATATCGTAAAAGTAAACTTGGCTTATGGGGAGATAGTTCTATGGCACGTTCTTCGAAATGTTGCATGAATATATTAGCTACAGCAGGTGACAGTGGCGAACCCATGGGTGCTCCTTTGACTTGTTTGTATCTCTGTCCCTCATAAATGAAATAGGTGTTGGTCAGACAGTGTTTTATCAGAGTTATCATATCCTCGGGAATATGTAAATTGCGCATAATGTTGATGGTTTCATCGACGGGGACATTAGTAAAAAGAGATTCGACATCAAGACTCACCAGCAGATCGGTGTCAGTCACGTTGTAATCTTGAAGGATTTCAATTAGATGATAAGCATTTTTTAGTGTGGCTGGCCTCTTGCCAACCGCCTGTGGATCGTTCAGAACAGATTTCTTCTTAGCGAGATGAGAAGAAGTTAAGGCTCATTCATAACCAACTTAGGCCTCTAACTTAGCAGCTAACTTAGCCTCTAACTTTAGGTGGCTGTTCATGATTGTTATTTAGGCCGCTAACTTAACAGCCAACTGCCTCCTAGATAATGTCTAGGAGACAGTGCTTTACAGCTACCGTCAATGACGTATATAAGCTTTGCGTAGCAAAGCGCTAGACGCTCAGTCTCCTATCCTTCCAAACGAGCGCTAGCGTAACAATTTGAAGCCTCTCGAGTAGGGAAAAATCACTTCACTGCAACATAGATACTTCATCTAGTTGAATGAACTAAGATGCAGTGGATTATTTGAACGTCGCGGGGATAAACAAATACGTAAACAAATGGCGGACATTTTAAATTTTGCTTCTATGTGTGAAACGAGAAAAATTGTCATTACTTTCATAAAACAAACCAGAAACCGTCCCGGGCCTAGGCCCAGATAAAGAAAATTATTTGTAATACAACAGTGTAAGCCTTTAGTTCCATTAGGCTATAGAACTACATTCAATTAATGCTAACATTACACGTTTGACAAGCCCTAGGCCTCTCCTAGGCAACCCTAGACCTGCACGACCTTGTTCAGACACATATTCCGCACAAATAACTAGTTTTGATTACTAAAAGCCTAATGCAGATAGACAATAGTATGATAGTCCACCAACTTGAATTGCTTTGTTCGGAAATCGGAGTAACTGAGAGATTTGAGGAAGAAAGACTGTTTTTCTTCAATAATAACGAGAAATCGCCATCTTGCGGTTTTGATTTTACACCGCTTGTTAACACAAAGGCTGTTAAATTTAAGGGTACGATACATTTAGACGGCGGTGGGTTTTTCCCTACTCAAGACAGGTTCAAATTGTTATGCTCCCCACGGCTATACTGTGTGTCTAGCGCTTAGCTTATATTATGTCATTGGCTACCGTAGCCTCTAACTTTAGGTGGCTGTGCATGATAGATGTTTTTAAACCAATCACAACACAGATTTGCAGTGTTTACTTTTATCACGCAAATGCTTGACATACAATAACATTCAGCATTCAGTAAGTAGGCCTAGCCTAGCCCTACTTAGGGAGCATTATAGAATTGATTAACTATACACTGTACAGTTTATTAAACAATAATTGATGGTAAAAATAATAAATGTATTTATTTAAGACAACGTGACGTAAGCCCTACATAACCTCACATGGCCTAGCCCTAGCTGGGGGCTAGGCCTAGTGCCGCAATAAACGTTAATAATACTGACGGTCAGTTGACATTTCTGCCCAATCGATAGCCACATGTTTTCTTTAATATGCTTGTCTTTATATAAAGACGGAGATTTTACGTGTAACAGTGGCCTTTTCATGAATTCATTCAAAAGCTTTTCATCGAACAAAAGCTGATGTTCCTTGGGATCCATTTTTGCTGTTTGTTTACGTTTTCAATCGGATATGACCGGAAATTGTCGGCTCGAGTCTCACTCTGATTGGTTAAAAGCTTAATGTTAAGTTAGCTGCTAAGTAAAAGTTTGGAGTTTGCAAACTTTCGGTTGCTGATAAGTGCAAGTTAAAGGCTAAGTTTGGTCATGAACAGACATGTTGTTTTCCATAAGACAAACCTTTAAGTTAGAGGCTAAGTTAGCTACTAAGTTAGTTGTGAATGGCCCTTTAAGATATGTTTGTCCAACGTGTCTTTCTTGTCCTATTCCAACCTTACATTACACTCGCCGCACATTAAAATGTTTGACTTGCTTACGTATAATTTATCACTCTTATACAAACCACAACGCTCGTGAATAGTTTTCTTGACTCCAGGCATTTTAAATGTTAGTTTCAAATCAAATTCTTACAGAAAACGACGCGACGACGAATAAAATTGGAAACGGCGATCTGAAATAGGCCTACGCACACGTAAACAACGCCTCCTCCGACCTTGCGTGCGACTGTGATGCGATGTAAGTTCGACCAGAACGTGTATGATCGACCAGTCGACTCCGACGTAATCGATTAGTCGAAAATTGATACAACTGAGTGTTTACAAGGCTGTGGCCTGTCGAAAACGAAGCCAGATGACAAATTTATGTCAGTCAAAGATGTTTTCGTGTTTTCTTACTGGAAATTCGAATTTTTACCAGTTTTTTTGGCGTGTTAGTGGCTATTTCGCCGATATATCGCACTCTGTCGCGGATTCAATATTCTTATATTCCTGATCCTCATGACATGAAACGTCGACAAATGTAAAAAAAATCGGAGATATTTACGATTTCGCATTTATCGCATTTGTGGTTTCCACGTAGCTCTACTCATTATTAATTTCTTACTCAAAGCAAACCTTTAAAATTCAATTTGTAATTCATATTCATATAGCAACCAGAAAATTTGATGGGCACTGATTACTTTACTGTTGTGTGCCCTAAAACCTTAATAACTAACTAACTAACTTTCATATTCTTCTGTTCATTTCCTCTGCATCAAACCATCTTTTTTGAGTAGGTTTTGAGTAGATCAGAGCTAGTGGCAAGTCATACTGAATAATACCTTCAAACAAGTCATGCCCGATGCAAGGTGGCAGACCATTGATAACGTGAATATTTCAAGGTATTGAAGAGTGATGCACGCTTTATACCATCGACAGTATCTTCTAGTTCCCCATTTAACGACGCTACCGATGCCTCATATGATAAAGTTTTCAGAGAAACCGCCAATAAAATGGCTCCCCAAATTATCTCCTGATATAAAAGCTAGAGAGCCTTGAACTTCTTTACCACCTATTGACAAACCCCTGGTCTCCAAGATTTACAAGTCGGAAATTAGACCTTCCCTTGCCCTAGTTCCCCCAAATATTTTAAATTTTTAGACTTGCACAATAAAACAAGTTGCATTGGATCCACTTTGGAGCGGTTCAGTATTTAGATTTGGATATCATGACGGACAACAAAATACAAGATGTTTTGGCTGAATCTACTTAAGAACTTCGCTCTCTTCACATCACCGGGTGTGCCAATGGTGAATCAATGTGTCGTCTGCTTCAGATGAAGGGAAGGAATCTTACTAAACTATTCCCACAATTTTGTGAAGGTTCAGACGTAACGATCGATGATATTTACATAATTGGCATAAACTGCCCCAAGCTGGAGGAACTCTCAATTCTCCAGTATACTTACTATTGCAATTCCAAGAATCCATTTAACCGGTCTCCGCTTCTGCCACCTGAAACTTCTATCACTTCAACTCCCTCCATGTTCCGTCACCTAGAGCGATTGCTAGTGTCACCAGGGAAACGTTGTGACATTAGACTCTTGCTTTTGATCGTTGTCCACGCAAAGGGCTTAAAACAAATTGAAGTTGATTATGCTTTTTTCCACGGATCCAGGGACGTCCTTGGTGATATTCTTAGCATTATCCCATTGACTGAACTTGAGTCGCTATGTTTTGCCGAGCCAAGCTACACAAAAGTGATTCATCTATTATCTCCAGATTCCATAGAGCATCTATTGGTGTCATGTCCAAAGCTGAATCACCTGCATCTATCGCTAATGCTGGAGCGAGATGTATGCAAGTATATGAATGACCTCTTCACTAGAGTGCAAAATAAAAACCTTGATCTCTCGTTAATTTTTTAAAACCGTCTAGGTTATTTAGATTCTTCAGTTGACTCTGATGAGTCTGATGAATGGGAAGATTTCGAAGACTTGGTCAAGTGATCTTTCTTCTCGAGTGGAGTATCCAACATATATCTTACCTCAACGTGCTGTGCTCCGGATAAACTTAATGACAACCACCTACGAGTTGGGAGAACGAGTGGTTGTTTGCTAGGAATGTGCTCGCTGTGTAGGGCGTCATGTGAAGTGGTTTCGTTTAACTAATTATATTGTGTTTGATCTATTTTCAGAATGTTGACTTTTAGTCAAAGTAATCAGTGTGTAAGGTGCAGATGAGTTGTTTTATACAGTGCTCGCGCACTCTGGCAGATTTTTCTTGTATGCAAAAACTACCAATGTAGGCACACTTTCTCCTGCTGCACTGAAGTTACCCATAACAGTAACGCCTTCTTTCTCGGGCGCCGTTGCTATACTAGTTAAAGGTTCACCACGACAACCAAGATATGTGCCAAAACTTTTGTGAAAGAGAAACCCACTTTCGTCGGCGTTGAATATGCGAGTTGAATTTTCCAACACATCCACCACTCCCTGGTCTTCTACGAATTGCTTTAGGGCTGCAAACCAGCGTTTGATGCTGGCCTCGCTGAATGCCGCTCGGGCACGGCTGATGGTTTCCGCCTTCTTTACTGTGGGATGCCGCTGCATGAACGCGCCATTCCATGTCTAACCCGGACGTCCATCAACGTACGGCGCCTCTCGCTCGTCTTCCACAATTATCGTTTGGACAACATCCAATAAGTTGTTCTTTTTTTAGGGGAAATCCACAATTTGCCATTTCCAGCACTTACGTCTTCCACAAGTTGCTCTTCAGCTGAAGATAAAAAAGGGGTTGGTCATTTTCTTGCCCCAAATCCACTGTAGCCTGTAGCCATTGGCGTGTGCTCTAAAACCCCCTAACTAACTTACTTAAGTTTCTTAATGAGAGGTTAATGGAATGCTGTAGGCCTTAGACGCACCGCGTAGTGATAGTGTATTGTTCTCTACTTTTTCGATGGCCTCGTGTAGGTGCTCAGTTGTGTATGCTAAGGGGTTGCTGCTACTACGTACCATGATGTGCTAAGGAAAAGTAAAACAATAATTAAGCCTGGGCTGCTGAATGAAGAATCAAGGCCTTAATTTATTTCAAATGTCATGAGACCTAATTTGTGTTATTTCTTCGTAGATGTTTTGAAGCAACTCCGCAGGGGCCACTCTCAGGCGCGGACTGGCAGGGGGTGCCGGGGTGCGATCGCATCCCGGGGCTTTTGACATTTCGGGCCCATGTGGAACATTTGTACGTCACTTTCAGTTTCACTTGTCATGTTCGCCTTCTAGTTGTAAACATTATAGCACGGGTCTAAAAAACAAACACCCCGTTCGTCTTTTAGACCAGACTCTTGATAGTCGAACACTATTCGGAACTTAACTTCGGAACTAATGGCAAGTTTTTCGTAGTCAACTCTATTCCTATTTTGTCGCATATGATGCCAGACATGCGAATCTGCATTAACAGTATTAACAGTAAACTATTACGTTTAAATTAATAGTAACATATTATTTTGTCAAGCTTTTGAAGGATGTTTTTCTACATAAGTTGAGTTTGAATATCCGTTTAGTCTTCAACACTGAACTATACAACCGTCTCTTCACATTTTGAGAACTACAGTCTGCCGTTAACTCTACAAGGATGTGGTTGAATGAAATCCGGTTTTTGAGTTGGAGTGACTGCAATCTCAGTCGCCCATGGCTGGATCTATCCAACACTGGCCTTCTTTGTTATGTAGATTCATCTCACTTCCCCTAAGTTCATCATTCACATATCACACCTTATAGCCCACCCAAAGTCTCGGTTATATTAGCGCAAGTTTGCTTTAACATGAGAAGTCAAGCCCAAATTCATTATTCATCCAAACATCGCGCTTTTGCTCTTCCGGTCGCACTGTCCATCTATTGGTATTGAAACAAGTTTGTGAATGACGTGAAATGCGATGTGTTACAGTAGACCTAAATATAATTACATTTGCAACCACGGAAAAGGCCATACAGTATCGTCACGATGAACCTCATTACATACACACACGGATATCACTCATAGTTAATTAATTACACGTCTCAAAACACATGTGCTACTGTCATCGTCGGGGAACTTTCCCCTTCCCTTTGACTACCTCCCCGACGGCGACGACAATGACAACACGGACAGATGATGACACAGCCGGAGACGACCACGACGTGGGGGAACCCCTGCCCTCCACATACGCTTGTGGCTAAGTCGGACCAGTACAGGCCTGTCCACCCCTTGTCCCTCCGCATCATCCCTTACGTCCCTCCCTTCGTCTCGATTAGCCAAGTTGCATAAATATGAAACGTAAAGCAATATCCAATCAATCAATCAATCAATGGGCCAATTGTGTATTTCGTACCTTTGCCCTGTCCAAGTCTTGAAGGCCTTCCATTGAGTTTGTTCCCGGATCAGTCCCCATGTTTTCAAACTGCTTCAGTTTTGAGACACTACCATCATTGTAGCACATGACAGCATCATTAACACTTATTTTTAGGGTGTCGGCTCCTACAATACCGTATTAGTTCTCGGTCTCATAACAGTATCTCGGGCCATCAAATTCCAACTCGCAACCTTCTCGTGGTTTGGCCCGTGATTAGGGGAGTTTTTCTTCCTGAAACTAATGGCGAGCTCTGGGTCGTCGTCGGGGCACTTTCCCCTTCCCTTTGACTACCTCCCCGACGGCGACGACAATGGCAACACGGTGTGTGTGTGTGGCAACACAAAATTTCTGTGGCCTCTTTCGGCCAAATGGCCCTGCCTGGTTTTTTAATAATTGTTCTAACGTCGTCAACAAAAACTCTGACCATGGCTCGACGGTCAGATGGTTTAGGTCTTTCTCCTTTGGATAATGCTTCCAACATATCTGCTGGTAATTTTGACCAATTTAATGTCGGTGCTGCACTTTCTAGTTGAAATGTTGGTAGGCCGGTTAGGTTCTGATGGTTCGGTGGTTTGGTTGTGAGACTAAGAGAGGTGATAAGGTCTTGTGGTGTAAATTCTGGCACAGGAATACTTAAAAGTGGTAGAAGGTACGGATACAGGACGAATTGCTAGATAACTTGATAATTTTAAAGAAGCCTCCGGTTTTGGATTTGAGTTAAAATATCTGCTAAGTCAGATGCTTCAATTAGTGAAAGGTCTTCTACACACCACACCCCTACACCTGTTTCCAAATGCTGTACCGCTCTTTCAAGGACATCATCACTGATGTTGTTGAAATACAAGCGACTATTGCAGGAATTTGACTTCCTTTATAGAACAACCCATCCGTTTCTAACAATTTTAGATCCGACAAAAGTCTTCTCCAAACAACTTCTTGTCCAAAGAATTTGAAATCCTTTTCAAGAATCAGCATGACAAGCAATAGATTATCGACATTGGAACGATGGCGAGGATGGAAATTTCCGAGAGTAAAGTAAACTCCTAAAACCTTATGCTTTGATTTAGCGGACCCCAAGGGATTGAGAACCTCAAATGCGTCTTGATACAGAAACAATTCTAATGAAAGCTGTTGGGCCTTCAAATTCCAACTCGACACCTTCTCGCGGTTTGGCCCGTGAATATAGGAGTTTCACACCCTGAAACTAATGGCGAGCTCTGGGTCGTCGTCGGGGAACCCCTTCCCTTTGACTACCTCCCCGACGGCGACGACAAAGACAACACGGACGGATGATGACACAGACGGAGACGACCACGACGTGGGGGAACCCCTGCCCTCCCCATATGCTTGTGGCTGGTTCTGACCAGCACAGGCCTGTCCACCCCTTGTCCCCCCGCAGTGGCGAGCGTGACATTCGAAGGTGGGCATGCAATACAAAAAATTAATCATTATGTAACAACAAATGCGCGCTTCAAGCAAGGGTTTGGTTGGCGGTAGGGAGTCAGGGGGAGGGGGTGTGTGTCTTGTTAGGCAGCCCTAGCTACTGGACGAGAAGCGCACGGCTTTATAAATAATTTTCATTTTTGATCATAATTTTAATTTTCACTCAATCACGCGACTTATTTCAAATGATGAACTCTAGCAGCCTGTCTAACTTGACAATCTCTTCAATAATTTAATCGTAAACTAAATTTTGAATTCTTTCTTTAGTTTATTGATAATCCGTTTCTCAAGAACAACTTTAACAACTTGAGTGTGTTTTTCAATCGTGAATGTGCTAAAATAAATAGTTAATGTCATAACTCGTATCTTTCAATCACATTTTTTTGTAAGTAGTTACAAAATTAATAATTTATGAATGTGATTAATTGATTACACACGAGATCATTAAAAATCTCAATACTTTTTAATCCTACAAGAGACAAGGGCGCCCGTCAAGATCCAGCTCCATGAAGAGGGAACCACTGGCACTTCGCACAGTAAGCGAGTGCGGATAACCCGCAAGACCCGTGGAGATGAATGCACTGGCCACACAGCTTATTTCTCAGCATTTCTACGGCGTTAGCCCATAAGTCGCGCTCTCTCAACCAGCCTCTTGCTCGCTCTAGTAAACCCAACCCCTGTGTTTCGCACAGGGGAATAAAGCTCTGACGACCGTAGCTTGCCTTCCACCTCAACCTGCAAACATCTGTCCCGTGCGCTAGTGAAGCAGGCTAAGCGACTGGCTCCTGCTTAAGTCAACATATTCTACACTACGCGTAGCGCAATCCGCGAAGTTCAAAGTAAAATATCTGCAACGGGAGTAATAATGGGCAGGAACTAAATGAAGAAGTAATCATTTCAAAATAAATATATAATCAGTAATTATTGCTCAAAATATAAGGCATGCAGTGCATGCCTTGCATGCGCGGACGCCTCGCCACTGTCCCCCCGCGTCATCCCTTACGTCCCTCCCTTCGTCTCGATTAGCCAAGTTGCATAAATATGAGACGTAAAGCAATATCCAATTCAAAAAATTTAACTCCTCGGCTGGTCCCTCTTATATTTCTCATTACGAATCCAAGGGCTCTATAACCCTCCTTAACAACTTCTTGCATCTGATCCCCCCAACCCAAATCATCTGCCAACATCACCCCTTTGTAATACCCCTACTTTCTTCATAACAGACCCCATTAAAGTGTATGTCCTACCTACCTTAATTAATTTTTACGAGAGACAAACCACCCTACATTTACCTATGTTCAAACCCATTTTATTTGCTGTGACCCATTCCTCTATTACCCCCAGATCTGCCTGCAACAGCATGACATCCTCAATCCCCCTTATTGCTCTATACAAAACACATTCGTCTGCAAATAATCTTATTCTTGATGTTATTGATGATGATGATGTTGTGTGGCTCGTTGGTCTTGTGTGGCTCGTTGGTCTTTGTGTGGCTCGTTGGTCTTGTGGTTAGCGTATCTGCTTCCAATCCAGAAGACCCCAGGGCTCGATTCCCGTTAAAGTCAGAAGTTTTTTAACTTCTGATTTGGATAAGTCCATCAGTTCTTGTCTTAGGAGTTTGTAAACGGTGACTTTGGAGCCGTCCGAGCAACAAAGCACATAATAAATTCAAAGTTGTTCTGAATCAGCCTTGTTGATTCTGGCGTTGATCCGTGGGTGTTTGCACTGTCCATACCACTGATTGCTATATTTCCTATTAAAAATATCGATCTTTGGTTGGTTATCGCTCACTCGTCGATTGCGTCGGGCCTACAGGGTTGGCTTGGTCGCTTTGATTTACTGTCCCCCACTGAAAATCAGTTATATAACTGAGTGAGTGGGTGAGTAGACTCTAAATCCAATTTATTTTATTTTTATTTATGTTATTCCCCTCCCTATGTCATTTATAAACATAATAATTAATAGAGATCCTAACACTGACCCCTTCGGTACCCCCGATGTAACCTCTATAATTTC
Source organism: Sweltsa coloradensis (assembly GCA_024449915.1). Lineage (NCBI taxonomy): Eukaryota > Metazoa > Arthropoda > Insecta > Plecoptera > Chloroperlidae > Sweltsa > Sweltsa coloradensis. The sequence goes on from JAMZAV010005699.1 coordinate 34,561, forward strand.
TGACAAAGTACCCCCAACCCTAACCCTCGGAGACCTAATCCTTAAGAAATCCCCAACCCACCTCCCTACTCCCTTATCCCCCTCCACATTGTTAACCTCCTCCATTAGCAAGTCGTGTGAGAACTTATCAAAAGCCTTTTCGAAATCAAGAAAAACAGTGCCTAATTTTCCCCCACTGTCCTCAATGTCCCCGATATCCTAAACTAATCCTACCAGTTAAGTGTCACAAGAAAAACTCTCCCTGAAACCATGTTGAGCATCCGTGAACCACGCCTCCCCTTCCATTGAGTTCCTAACATAGTCTGCAACTACCCTCTGCATAATTTTGCTCCCTACTGAAGTTAATCTAACTGGCCTATAATTTCCTATCGTACATCTATCGCCACACATCCAGATAATGTTTGTGTTTGTCAAGAATCTTTAATGGAGTCAGTTTCCCTCGGCGGACAAATGCACTTGTAGTATCGCAACCAGTGAATGCATGAAACGCAGGAAGAGCATTCGATTTTTCCACACCAATTAAGTTTCCAACCGTACTTCTGTCAATAAGCCTTCGTTTGTTCCCAGATCCTGTATCAAATAAAATACAATTGTTGACTGTGTGTACATACTTAACCAAAAGTAAAAATACATCAGTATCTGGGCTTCTGGCAACAATTATTGTAGGCGATTGATCAGAAGTGTGTCTTCACATACCACAAACAGTTGTCGATTCAATAGTTGGCATGCAAACATCTCACTTTTCTATAGTGATAAGATTATTTTGATGATTTGTATCTTGTTGTCCGTATTTGAAAGAAATTATTTCCAATCTCCAGGAATTTTTGTCATTGGCCCAATTATAATATACTTTTTTGCTTGGCCTCTTCTCATTCGTTCTGCAATTTTTATCGAATCCTTGTGATAAAAATCAGTTACAAAATGGACTGTAGAGGCAACTAATCAAATAATTTTTTAAGCTTTGAATGTTGTCAGGAACACGGACGAGGCTTTTAAAAACAGCATTTCCATCCACGATTGACACGGTGTTTGGTCTTGCCTGTTTTACTGGAAATCCGCCGGCTGTTGCCAATAACCATGGCACAGGTCCTTGAGGGTGCGAAAGACCTTCTATGTTTATATTGTGTCTCTCTGACAAAACCAAGCTGTCCGAATACATTTCTTTCTGCTCGTAAACTACACACCTTCTCCACGCCCGTCATTTTGACAACTTTTCCCATGTTCACGAAAGCTTTCATCTTCATCCTCTCGCACAGTTTACTAATAGTATGTTTTAGGCATTAATTCCCGTCAAGTACACTTACGATGGACAATATTATTCGCATACACCATGGGCACTGGTCTCTTATGCTATTAATAGTGACACACTGGCCACATAGACAAAAATGCCCAACACGGAATACACATGAACCTACGTCGCCTCAGTGATCAAATTCGGCAGTGGGCCCACTCAGGGACGGCTGTTAGGTCCTCTTCCGGTAAAATCACTGTTAAAAACAAAAAAATACATGGTAATAATTACGAAATTCTAAAATATTCTCTCAGTGCACAGAAAATATTGAAATTCGAACTTCTAGTGTAATTTTACAATAAACGATTAAATTCTGTTTTATGGATTGAATTAAACCGGCGACCTCCTGTATAATGCTACCGATCAACAATCGACAGGTATATTAGGTACATGTCTAGTATATGTACCATGTGGAACTCCGAAGTAAAAGACTTCTTCTTCTTCCTCATCTCTATCGGCTTGAACCAAGGCAACATTTTCTGTAAATAAACAATAATTCACAATGAAAAATAATAACAAAACTTCCTGCAATAGATTTGCCACATTAAAAAAGTGGGCAAAAAAATATGCAACTAATTTGCATCAAAGTCCAACTCACAACCTTCTCGTGGTTTGGCCCGTGATTAGGGGGTTTCACTCCCTGAAATCAATGGCGAGCTCGGGTCGTCGTCGGGGAACTTTCCCCTTCCCTTTGACTACCTCCCCGACGGCGACGGCAATGACAACACAAACGGATGATCCAATCCACGCATCCACGCAACCCACGGACCATGAAAACGTTATCGATATTTCGATATCGATAACTACACAGAATCGCAGTTGACACTTCTCACCCAATATTCGACAAGTGAGAGCTGTCGAATAGAAAGAGAATAAGGGTCCTGGGTTTACTTTTGCCCGAAAAGGAGTTTGTAGGGTGGTTTACAGTTGGGCACTGTTAAATGAGCCCTCCTAACTCCCTACAAACACCTACTGAAAAAGTTAGACCCCCCAAGGAAAGGGGTAGGGGGGGCTACTTGTGTCGTTGGTGCGGTCCAACTTTAGAAATGTACGTTATTGGGGGGCGGGGGGCGTACGTTTTACAAAATTATCATTTATTATTATTATTACTATTAAAACTACGAGCTTCGAGCACCCGCCCCCCCCCCACTCCCCCTAACCTACTTTTCCCTTAACATTGCAGTGTTAAAAAGTTGGACGGCAAAGGTTAGGCCCTAGCCTAGGCCTAAAAAATACCCCTTAGTGGGCCTTCTTCCTAGCTAGGGCTAGGCTAATGAAGATTATAGGCTAGGTATGCCTAGGCCTAGCCAAAGCAATCCAACAAGTTTTTTGCCTGGACAGGCCTATGCCAAGCCCAAAATAATCAACTAGGCTCACTATTCAATAAAGTACTAACTTCCGACAGCCATTACTTTCGAAGGGTAGTTCTTGAACTTGATTTTCGACATCTGCTGCATCTCAAGAGGGCCAACAACTTCGCACGCGGGCCACTTAACTTTCCAAACTGTGTCGGAGACAACTATCTCTTCAGAATTTCTATTATCTATGAAAGAAATATACCCCACCGAGTATGTATTCTCGTTTGGAAACTCAAATATGCAGCACTTATCCCCATCGTTATTCATTTTAAAAATTTGTCTGGCTTCTACTCAGCTACCTAGAGACCTAGGATTGCGAAAACAGGCGATAACCGGTAAAGAAGCGGGAATGTGTCAAAGCCAAGCCTTGACGACGAAGGCATTGACGAAGGCAAAAACTTTGTAATATTATTATTATGTTTTATCTTAATATCTAAATAATAATTGACCTATGTAGCTTATGCAATGATTTTAGAAAAATTTAATCAATATAAAAATAATATTTATATTATCAATATATTAAAAGCACTTTTCCTAATTGATGGGCCAAGTCTATAACTGTCCAAGTTACAAAGACCACATTCTGAGATAAATAGATAAAACTAGATAATACAGCGAATTTTTTTTTAAAAGCACACAAAATTGCTTACTACATGACCTTAAAATAGGGCCATCAAATTCCAACTCGCAACCTTCTCGTGGTTTGGCCCGTGATTAGGGGAGTTCTTCTCCCGGAAACTAATGGCGAGCTCTGGGTCGTCGTCGGGGAACTTTCCCCTTCCCTTTGACTACCTCCCAGACCACGACGTGGGGGAACCCCTGCCCTCCCCATACGCTAGTGGCTGGTTCTGACCAGCACAGGCCTGTCCACCCCTTGTCCCCCGCCGTCATCCCTTACGTCCCTCCCTTCGTCCCGATTAGCCAAGTTGCATACATATGAGACGTAAAGCAATATCCAATCAAACTGGGAAATATTTCAACATCTCAAATGTAGTTGTTTTCCTCAACATCATGATGCATTATAACAATACATGAGTTTTATCACAACTACATTTGAGCTGCAATAATACTTCTGCAAAATCCCATTAATATTCAGAAGAAAACTGGACAGGAAGATAGGATGGAGTAAGTCAATAGTTTTGTTTAGAGTAATTATATATATTTATTAACTAAGTTCCGTAAACAATCATTTCACATTACACAAACAAATATGTTCTCCATTATAAATAGTCAGGGTTACATATCAGCAAGTAAGACAAAACCATAAATTAGAAAATTATTTAAGATGATATAGATAGTTGCTTCATAAAATGAATGCTTGCACAAACGTCTTTCGTTGTTTATTTGGCACCATAGACATACTTCTATTTACACATTTTTTTGGGGTTAACACATTGATTTTAGACTTATCATAAACTATCCACTGTCTATACGTGCTATTTTCTACTCGTTAGGCCATTTAACGTCGATTAATTGTCTCAATATAGTCCTTGCGAGTAACAACGTCTACTATCTAACAATCTTCTCATTCAGTTAACTCAAATTAACAATAAAACAAATAAATATACCGTACACTGTCAAAAGATGCTAGCGGTATCTTGTTTCCAATAGTTGGAAAGAGCCCGAAGTACGCTCACGAACTGCTCTCGGGGAGTGAGTTCCACATTTCGCATCTCGACAAGATCACTCCGCAGTTCCGTCAGTATGCTTGCCTCCCGTATCTTGTCCGAGGCTTTCTGACTGACCTTGATTTTCAGGTAATCAATCAAGAGTAGCAGCACTTCTGTCACTTTTGCTTCCACTCTTTTTAACAGGTCAAAGCCCATTAGTTCCTGGAAGTGACTTAACATATACGTTTCCTGTAAAAATGAATTATATTATATTAATGTCGCTTTTTGTTACTTCCAGTTGCCGTGATGAATTACATGGCTTCTTGAAGTGATACCAAAGGAGTCGAGAATTTGTTGCGTGTTTTTTTAACTAAGGGTCTTCCAGATCGTCTTCCTGAACTTCCGGCAGGACGATGTTCTGGACACCCTCGAGATGCTTCACTAATGAACCTGTTGACGTCTTAAATAACTAAACTTTCCCACAATTTTTACAACATGGCAAAATAATTCCACGTGAAGGACGTTTTTCGCTTGGGACCTAGTTCCGTGGGTGCGACAGTAGCCATGCTCCACGCCACAAGAAACAACAACAATGAAAATACGCGAACTAAGTGTTCTGGCTTGAGTTCTACTGCCTCAGCATTACGATAAGGCACATACTTTGTTGGTTACATTTCAGGCCTAGAGGCGTTATGTTTTACGAACTGGAGTGCACTTAAGTTTTTTCCCGATACTTAACACTTTTGGGACCCGACGCCCCACTTCCTTTCTTCCTCAGTACACGATTTCGATTCTTGTATGTATTAGTCTCTTTGCTTAACTACGTCAAAAACAAACCACAAGCCAGCTCCAACGTGTTTGAAAACACCGCCAAGTCTATCAGCACATTCACAATAGCCACCAAGGATTTCACTACTGGTGCTTAACTTCACTTGTGTCGCATACTTTTTATTTACAGAAAACGATGCTTCAACTTTTGCTGTGCAGAACACCACATTAGGTACACTCAAGTTTAATATATGTATTTTACTTTATGGGAGCGAAACATTCGATAGCCCGCTTTGAAATGTTTTTTTGCAGCGCTGTTGTTGTTATAAGCTTTCATGTCTTGCTCGGAAAAATTACCGGGTAAACCTAATCCTCTTCGCTCTGGTCTCATTGGGCCTCCACAGTACATGGAGTTAGCTTCTGCCTCTGCTGTATGTGTTTATAAAATGCACAGCTCTAAGGTGAGAAAGACTGATAAGGTTTATATAAAATAGGCCCATCTATTTACACTCGTGTGGATTGCTACAGTTTACCAACTCAAAGACACGAATCTGGTGATAAATGAAAGCTGGATAGACCTCCCTGCATGTGTCTCTGAGGTGCTCTGTAACGGTTGTTTCAGGATGTTTGCAGCCTCCACTCTGAGAAACAGATGTTGCTAAATTGCTGCACAGGATGTTTATCTCACTTAAGGAATGTTTACATCCAATTAGCGTTCATAAATAAATGTCTGTTAAGATGTAAAGTTTCTTTGCTTGAATACACTATTGTGTTCACTTTCACAAACTAGCCAAAAAATGCCAAAGACTAAGCATAACCATTGAGAGAGATTGCGAGGGTTGGTGATGCCAATATAAGCATTGCACATACCAAACAACAAAAGTGTTCATAGAACTCATCAGACAACATTGCCTCAAAAACAAATGGTCCGTGTACAGCAACAGTTGTCGCAACTCCGTGGCTTTGAATCTATCTAGGTCTTTAAGGGCCTGGGTTCCCGTGCAAACTCTGAACAAATGTATGGAATGAAGATTCCAGGAGATTACTGGCATCGGTTACTTCATTGCCCGTACTCGTACTGCATGGTTTTTTTGCCTTTGATAAATCAATTTGAAAGTTTGCGCACAATGCCTAAGCATACCAAATGCTTGTACTCGTAGGTTAATTCAGAAACCAAGGCCTGAATTCTTTTCCAAATTAGACTCCTTAAGGTGATGCTCCTCTTGTTCTTTATTTCGGAAGCCATTATCTGTTCTTGATGTAGAGTTACGCTCTGGAAAACACATCCTTCTATGTTGATGTTCCCCCTCTTGAATGCACTGCCACATCTAAGTAACCTGTGTGTCCTTTAATGCATTTAATAATGCCCTCGCTGGATCATCACAAACAAATCCTTTTAAATTCACGAGAATGGATATTCCATTGAAAAACATACCATGTGACGTCAGAATTGAAGCCTCATCAACAAAACGTTCTAGGAATGTGTTGGCATCGTCTGGTTTTTTAAAGCCATGATAAACACCAATAATAAATGGTCCAGAATTTTTTATTGATGCAACAGTTGCCAGAATTGGCCAGAATTGACTGTTGATACTCTTGGTCAATGGAATGCCATCTACATTTACAAGCAAATGTATGGCAGGTGATAAATTATTGAAGAAGCATGATTTCTCGAGATCATGGTTGGAACGTCTATCAACGGTCCACGTCTCAATCCACCCGCATGCATTCTCTAAACACTCCCTAGCTATTCGATTTCTTCACGATAGCCCATAGTTGTAGGGAAATTAAGGTACTATTAAGGGTGTCAACATTTTTATTTACCCCCTTTAAAAGCTCGACAGTATTGTGTGCCGTTGCCTGTGGAATTTGTTTCAGATTTGCTGCAGTCGAAACAAGAGATATAACGGAGCGTGATAAAATCTGTACAGCAACTTTAACTCTCATTTTCTCGAAGTTAGTGGGATTAATGTGCTTTTTAGTTAATTTGCATGCAGCTCTGGTCATATGTTGGAACTTGAATCCAATTCTTATGCTGCGGTTATGTCCTTGATTGACACCCGTTTGCCTGACACAAGAAAATATTTGCACAAAAGATTATTTCTAACACTTTTAATCAAATGGGGAGTATCACAGAGCATATAAATTTTCCTACCATTGTGGCTAAGGTACCTGTTGTGATGTGAAATTCCCAGAAGATTAAACAGAGATCTTTTGTTAGGGCCCTGATAGCAAACACATGCTCTAACTTCAGCACCTACACTTTCCAGCTGATTGAGTATTTCAAACATCTGTGTCTTTAACTGAATCCCCTTGACAGCACCCTTTGTTACGTAATACACTACAGGTAGTTTCCAATTATGCATTAGACCGCAAACCATGAACACTAAAATGTGAGTTCCTACACATTGCGTCCTACCTAAATTTGCTCCTAGGGCCTCAAATCTCTCAACATTTTCGGAAATATGATCATAATCCAATCCTTTCTTAATTGTCACCTCATCGAAGTCTTACGACATTGCCGTTCAAATTTTGACATAACACTAATTTTGCGCCTGTCCATGACCTCGAATTCGGTCGCGATCTGGTTGAATTCATGGCGGAAGAAAGTGCCATTGCCGCGACTGAAATCAATCGTTATGAGGGCGACATCCTTTGTGTCGTTGTCTCGTCGCACGGACACCACTATCCTGATGGCTCCGTTAACGAGACCGAGCCTCAACATAATTTCCGCCCCGATTTTTATCACGACTACTTTTTCGAGAACTGCCGTCCACGAACTGTAATCTCCATGAGTTTTGATCCACTGGTCGATCCTCTTGTGAAGGTAACGCGCGCAGTTAACAGTGTCTTTTGCCACGAGACGTATCTCCTCAGAGTCGATCGCGGCCTACATGGCATCGTTGAGTTCGCCACACATGTGGCGAGTGGCGACGAGGCAGACTGTGTCCATTGACAGTTTGTTGATGTAAGATATCAGTTCACGCAGCTTGCCCTTTGCAGTGACTGTCTGGTCTGGGCGGACGCCAGCTTGACAATTGGTGATGGCTCGTGCACCGGCGGCTGGTCGCCAAACAGAAGCAAGTGCTAACCATAACGCAACTTAAGACCACAATTGTAAGCCTTCAAAAACAGCTTGATGCACAAGCTGCTTACATTGCGGAACAAAACCAACTTATCAAACAGCTACTTGCCTCAAAAAGTCCACTGCCCACAGCACCAAAAAAAACCGACAGGGAAACAACAGCAGGAAGATGCAAAACCTCAAAATTCGTCTAGAAAATCAAAAGCTATAAAACTAAAAAGGAACAGTGATGTGCATATGGATATAGTTGATGAAAACGTGTCTGACTCGTCAATGATCACTGTTGATTCGGATGATCAGCCAATTACTGTTAATTCTAGAGTAGCAGAATTTTTAAAAAGGAACTCACATCCAAAAGAGAAGTTAAAACATTCTAAACGAAGGTCAAAACATAAATTTTAATATTTTAAACCCTAGGTCTCGGCCAGGGCTTTAGAACAACCCTCGTCCAGCTCAGATCTACATATGAGTAAACACAGCAACTCAACTCACAGCAGGGAGTTGGTTAAAAAGCATGACATTTTAACTTTACATGGACTTTACATCCATAATTCAATGTTATATAAACAATACAAACACAAACACACACAATACCATAAAATACAATATATAAACAGTTTACTACGACTAATGGTGACTACCACGACCACGATTATTTACCAAGAAACAGAAAGGATATTAGAACTGAAGAACATCGTCCTATCATGTATGCGACCTGACATTTCATGCGCCAGGCGTGTAAAATTTATTATCATGTTAATCATCATTGGTGCTCATATATAAAATATGTAATGGTATTCTGCAAATTTATTTGTTGGCAGTAAATAACTGATAAAAAGATTCTAAGACTTGGAACAAGGAGTGAAAGAAATAAGAATATAAGTATTTGGGAAATTATAATTCAAAACTATGGTTATTGATTTTTTTTAATCTTACAAACATTACAAACAGTTAGTTGTATTTAAACATAGTGGCTTCTAATTGACGATAGGTTAATAGGATCGTCACAATGTCTTGATAATATGCACACACACATATACGTTACAGAATCGATTTAGGTGGCCTATAAGAAAAAAGAAAAGAAAAAATACCAAACTACTGCATCACAGGCTTTGCTTACTCTTAGGTAGCTCTACCATATTATAGTGTAAGCTAAAACTTGTGTTATTGGCCTAGTTACGCCGTTGACGTTTATTTGGTGTTCGTTCACGGGGAACAGAACCCATATCAACATGTACCGAACCGTGGGTTTCATCCTGCGAGGGTGTGTAACTACTGTTTTTATAATAAACAACGAAGGGTAGAATTCATAGTCGCCGAAATCCATGCCAATCAGGACCTGGCTGTCGCTGGCGGTGTCGGAGTCCCCGGGACTACGACGATTTACGACGAAGGTCTTCCTCACGACAAATTTTGTGAGAATCAGGGCGCGCAGGTCGCCGACCTCCTCCTTGCAAATATAGTTCGCGGACTCGGCATCATTGGAGAAGAGAACCCAGTCCCCGTACAAGACGCGGACAGCGCTACGCCCGTCGAAATTGTCCTTTACGATGGACTCGGCCATCTCTTGGGAAGTGGCGTGCCACATGTCCAACTCGTTGATATCGGCGCCTATCTCCCGCAAATACTCCTCTTTCGAGTCACGGTTAATTCTTCCAAAGGTGGTCGTTCCTCACCTTGCTGATCTTCGTCACCTGTATGTGACGTGGCAGCCATGACAAGATCGTTGAAACTTCCTCATCGGTCAGGTCATCGAACTCATAAGTGGTTTGCAGTGACGACATTGTCTGCAAGTAAAACAGTGCCAGGTGAGAGCTAGATCAACGGCTGGATGTTCTACATCCAATGAGGTCATTAACGCTGCCGGCCAACCACCACTCAACAGTGTGAGGTCTTAAACCCCTCCTTTCCCTCCCCCATTCAAGCACCACCACCACCACCACCCAATTATTTAATTAATTAGTTGATTGATTAATTATGCTTAAAATAAATGAATCAAGTCATAAGATATTGATTTATTTTCGTCACCCGCAACTAAGGGGTGAGGACGCCGCCCCCAAGCATGGCCACGCTTTGGAACATATAACGCTTTAACAGCCAAACGAAAATTATGTATGATACCGACTAGGCCTATGTGTCAATTTAATGGAGCATCATTTATTGCCGTCTGTGAGGAAATTAGGAAGCACGTAGTACTCAAGTTATGGCATAAAATCAGTCACAAATACTCGATGGGAAACATGTTAAACGTAGTATTGATGCCCATTTAATTACATTACACGCATTACATTGTCTGTTCATGGAAGCTTTATTTAAAAAAATATCCTGAACTTGAAGACCCTTGCAAACGTCAAGCGCAGAGTTTGAAGAAAGCATGCCAAACATGATACAAAGATGACATCCGAAGTGAACATGCAGAATTTTATGACACCATGTCAGGTCTGAAGTTGTCGGAACTCATTCACGAATTCCAAAAAGAATGTTCTTCTCTTCCCGTGTTCAAATCGCAAATGCAATATAATATGCAAATGTTAATAGAACTCTGTCTTTTCAAATATCAGTGCGCTCTGGTGATAGGGAATTACACCTCAAAGTAATGGATGCAATGACTGATGTAATGATGCATTTATCCTAGCTGAAGTTGATAGTTTAATTCCGTTTACCCTGGCTGTCATGCACAACTTAGCTACGATACTAGTTTGCATTTCTAATGAGCTTGACAGATATTCGAGTTCAACATTCGTTGTCGCCAGGTCTTCTTTGGCGGCTACCAAATCAATAGTTCTACTTTGAAGGTGTTTGAAAACTTGTCCCGACAACTTATGTGTACTAGAATCACTTGAAATTATCTGTTCATTCTTAGCATTTAATTTTGAAATTAATACCGCTATCTCCGCAATTTTTATCTCTGTTGCTGTCTTCAAGGCAGTGGACTTTGCAGTCATTTCCAGCAACTGCCTTTCAACACCCTATTCAACATACTGCTCCAGCCCGTCAACCCTCTCGTCTAAGGTTGATACTTTGGCTGAGATAGCCGCAACATCAAGTTGCAATTTGCCCATACTTGTTTCAAAGGTGTTTTTAAATTGGGAAGAAACCTGGATCTGGGGAGACATCTGGAGTGGGGTTATGGGCTGGGTAGCAAGCTGAATTTGACGAGCAAATGGCATTGGGGAGTGGTTTAACCCATACATCTGCATGTTCTTAAAAAATACATTCATGGCATTAGCTTATCATATGCTCCTGTGCTATCATATATATATAGTGTGGCTCGTTGGTCTTCTGTGTGGCTTGTTGGTCTTGTTGTAAGCGTATCTGCTTCCAATGCAGAAGGTCCAGGGTTCGATTCCCGCCAAAGTCAGAAGTTTTTTAACTTCTGATTTATACTTAAGTCCATTAGTTCTTGTCTTAGGAGTTTGTAAACGGTGACTTTGGAGCCGTCCTAGCAACGAAGCACATAATAAATTCAGAGTTGTTCTGAATCGGCCTTGTTGATTCTGGCGTTGATTCGCGGGTGTTCGCACTGTCCATACCACTGATTGCTATATTTCCTATTAAAAAATATCGGTCTTTGGTTGGTTATCGCTCACTCGTCGATTACATCGGGGCCTACAGGGTGGGCTCAGTCGCTTTGATTTACTGTCCCCCACTGAAAATCAGTTATATAACTGAGTGGGTAGACTCTAAATCCAATTTATTTATTTATTTATTTATTTATTGTTGCCAATCGTTATTGCTCACCTTCCCATTGTTGATGCGCTTTGAACTGTTCCATCATGGTTTGTTAGTGGTTTTGAAAGTTTTGCACAAAGCTTGCCTGGGAGTTGGTGAGCTACCCAAAGCTGACGCATACGATTGCGCACCACTCGCAGAATTACACCGGCCTGTGGAGGGTGTGGGTGTCGATGAATCTGAATCTGTTGGGGAGCTTGCAGTTGCAGGACTTAGAACTGAAAAAGACGAGTTGCTGTTGCTGCAATCGATGGTGTATGTACCCTCCGCAATGCCGTCTCCTGTTGCATTTAAAGTCCGATATAGCTTAGGTTCACAGCACAATCCAACAGCTACTAATAAATACAATGCTATGGTAAGGTGCATTGAATGGGTTAAACCGCTAGCTAAAAGATCCATCCAAGATGGCCAGTTGCTTTGGAATGAAAGACCCTGGGGCACACAATTGATTTTGTCAGTATATTCATGTTGCGCTTTGCTGTTGCTTGACAAATGGAGCCCATCACTGATGCAGTAGTGCAAACACTCCTTTCTGTACGACACACTTTTCAATCAGACTGACGTCTTATTCGGGCTTCAATGTCTGTAGTGCTTGTATGCCCAATGCAAATAAATCGTGACTCTGGGATGAGTATTTAAACTCTTGTTACCGACAACTGTATCCATTCCCTGAGATTTGTAAACAATAAAAGGATTATCTTCTTCGTCGAGCATCGCATGAACACGAGCAGAGACAGAAGTAGCAACGTCAGCTAACCGCCCTTGCCCCTTCATGGTAGTTTCAACCTTGTTTAAGTATTTGGAAGTAACATAGTTTTCTTTGAGGAGAAACACTTGCCCATCTCGATTTCCTCTTAAACCGGCACTAGATTGAAGTACGTTCTTAACTATTTAACTTAACAGCTAATGGTATCATCAACCCAGGGGGGTCATCAAATTCCAACTCGCAACCTTCTCGTGGTTTGGCCCGTGATTAAGGGAGTTCTTCTCCCTGAAACTAATGGCGAGCTCTGGGTCGTCGTCGGGGAACTTTCCCCTTCCCTTTGACTACCTCCCCGACGGCGACGACAATGACAACACTGACGGATGATGACACAGACGGAGACGACCATGACGTGGGGGAACCCCTGCCCTTCCTCCCCATACGCTTGTGGCTGGTTCTGACCAGCACAGGCCTGTCCACCCCTTGTCCCCCCGCGTCACTCCTTACGTCCCTCTCTTCGTCTCGATTAGCCAAAGTGCGTAAATATGAGAAGTTAAGCAATATCCAATCAATTAATCTAAGCATTATTTCAAGAAATTCGCTCTCATTTTCATGACTATAGCTGCATCTTCACAGATGGCTCAAGAATGGATGATTCGGTTGGTTGTGCTTATACTACTGATGCGGGTAACTTCACTTTCCACCTCCACCCAATGTTCAGTGTGTATAATGCTGAACTGTTTTGCACTATTGCAAAGCCTACTATATGTTCAAAGAAGTAACGAATCAAAGTTTCTAATCTGCACAGACTCTTTGAGTTCCCTGGAAGCAATGTCAGAAATTTATCCAATTCATCCCATAATTCACAAGATTCAGATTATACTTATAAAGTTTTCCTCTAAACAAAAGTCTGTAGTTTTTTGTTGGGTCCCTGGTCATTCCGGGATCTTGGGTAACGAAGTTGCAGACAATTGTGCAAAATCAGCATGCGAAAAGGACAGCATAGACTGTCAGCTAATCGTACCTACCAGGTTGAAAGACAAGTACAAAAGGACAACAGCTTAACATAAACAATATTAGGTGTGTCGTACAAACAAAAATAAAGGAATGAATATACAATATGAATATAGACCTACCAAACACATGGGTAGGCTGTTAAGACCAGATTTGGCATTTTACTATGTAAACGTAGCTTATCACGAAATGGGAAAATACATTGTGCATCAGCAACTTGTCACAAAACTACCTTCTAGGCGCTATAGGCCTACTATTAACAGGAAATTAGAAACAATGTAAAAAGAGAAACATCCTAAAAAACAAATTAGCCCAAGAACAAGAAAAAAATAAAAAATATTTAATGTAACAGTAAAGAATAGTCTAGCTTGCAGGGTTGCCACTTTCATGGATTTTATCCTTTTCCAATGTTTCTTAAAGTGTCTCAAGGATTATAGGATTTTTGGCAAAATCTTATGATTTCCTACAATAGTTAAAAAATAAAAATACATGAAATTAATACATTACTTTTATTATAACAAAAAAGCACCCAACAATGGGTAATAAAAACATCAGTGCCACCGGTTAATAGTAATTATAAACCCACTGAGAATAGACACAATGGTTAAAAAACTAAAACATCGATATATATATGCTAAGAAAATCCAGATTCTTAGGTCTATGCTTGCACGTTATGTTATTTAAATTCTCCTAAATCAATCTAACATAACGTATAATTGTATAGAATTATGAAAATTTAAATTATTCTTGATACCTACGTAATACGTAATCTACCTACTAAATAGCTATTTTCAAAGATTTTTTAGAACTTTTTAATTAGGCCTACCTTTCAAGGATAAAAATAGTTACTTGATGGCAACCCTGGACTAGCATACCTACAGTCAAAGTTACCAACAGCAAGACATACTGGAATGAACTCAAGGGTAAACAAGTGCGAGATAGACAAAGAAAAAAAAGAAATTACCTTATGTTACCAAGGATATACAAAAGCTTAAAGAGCAATGGCAATATTCCTGGAACAAGATTGAAAACAATAAATTGCGTCAAATCAAAAATAGCACGGCAGCCTGGATCTCTTCACGTCGCTCCTCTCGCCGTGAAGAAGTGGTTCTGGCTCGTTTAAGAATCGGGCACACATACCTCACTCACGGATATCTTCTAAGAGGTGAAGATCCTCCCATTTGTGATGAGTGTGGCGAAGTTTTTAACTATTTAACACGTTTTAGAAACCTGTACAAAATATAGTAGTGATAGAAAAGATTTTAAATTAAAACCTTCCCTCAGAGAAATTTTATCAGACAACTCCACGACAAGCGATAATGTTATTAATTTCTTACGTAAAGTAAACCTTTTAAATTCAATTTGAAATTCATATATATTTAGCAATCAGAAAATTTGATGGGCACTGATAACTTTACTGTTTTGTGCCCTAAAACTCCAACTAACTAACTAAAATGTATGTTGATCAGTGATTCCCATCCGGTATGCTGTGACACACCTGTGTCGTAGATGTGCCGGCGACATGTTAGGAAATATTCAAAATTTTAAATTTTTTTATTACTAAAAGTGACATGGCTAACGGTAGGGTACATTAAATAAAATAAAATATGTTATCAATGTGAAGGATTAAATTTAAATTTTTTAAAGCAAAAAAAAATTGGGTACCACTGATCTAGATACAATTGTATTCTAGCTTTAATTAGATTCCTCATCATCTGAAGTATACTTGTCTAAAACCATTAGCAATTCCCTCATGCACATTAAAGATTTTTTATTTCTCATATCGTCTAACCTTGCCGCTATTAGGTCACCGAAATTCTTGTTAGGGCTTTTGTGGGAACATTATTTTTATTTTTCTTAAATGGCATCTAAACTGCTTTCTGCCCTACTGATAACTTGTAATAGATTTTCATCAATACCGGCACGGGTATTTGTTTCACATGTAGATTTTGGCTTGAGGAGACGGAGACCCGAGTTTAATTTAGTATGTGTAGACCTATATGTTGATGCAGGAAGGGATGAAGGTGATAGAAAAGAGTTCATTGGAGTTGGAGTTTTGGTTGATGTTGTAAAACCCTGTAGAAGAGGAGTTTCGGGTAGTAGGCCTACAGGAGACGTCCACATGTCGTTTGTGGAGTCAGGACCCAAGGAGTTAGCAGAATGACATGGTTTACTCTTTTTATTTATAATATTACCTAAACTTCTGAAACAATAGTAGAAAACGTATAAAGTATAAGGTCAACTACCAGGAATTGTATAATGGATATTATAATTTGGTGATATACAATAATAATAGTTTGTATAAAAATAGACTGTCGGACCTCATATTAGGTCCACGGTACTTTAAGCGTGAAATGTTTAAGTTTGAAAATTGGTAAATTGTCAAGCTGGTGTAGGGTCTATGGCATATTTGAGTATTTTATCTACACATATGGATCAATGGAACAAAGAAGAACATGCTAGTCTATAGGCTAGACCTAGATTCTGTTTGTACACCGTGCCCCTTGTAAAGTCAACAAGAAGTTTACAAAGTGATAACTTTTTGTAACGTTCTCATTCCGTACATTATCAGAAGCAATTATAACTAAAATTGTAGGCCTACATGGTCTATTACTAGGCCGCTTCGCAAACGCGTCTTTTCCTCCCGTTATGGAATGGTTAGCCAGAACGTCATGGCCACAGCCCACAGCCAACTCTCAAACAAATCAAAGTCCAACACGCAACCTTCTCGTGGTTTGGTCCGTGAAGGGAGTTTCACAACTGAAACTAATGGCGAGCTCTGGGTCGTCTTCCGAGAACTTTCCCCTTCCCTTTGTGTACCTCCCCGACGGCGACGACAATGACAACACGGACGGATGATGACACAGACGGAGACGACCTCGACGTGGGAGAACCCCTGCCCTCCCCATTTGCTTGTGGCTGGTTCTGACCAGCACAGGCCTGTCCACCCCATGTCCCCCGCGTCACCCCTTACGTCCCTCCCTTCGTCTCGATTAGCCAAGTTGCATAAATATGAGACGTTAAGCAATATCCAATCAATCAATTAATGCCAATGGCACATACCCCCTCGTATTTATTAAGGGGTATCTAAAGGTTGTGCCCCAAATGTATCCATAAAATGAATAAGTTCATATCAAAATCATAGTTGGTATGTAATAACAGATTCACAGATTTACAATAATTTGTTTAAATAATTGTTAAGTTTTAACTTAAAACCCTAATCAATGAATTGTGAATCTACTCATTTTGTTTTCATATGACTTTAATTGTTACTAATTAGGCCATCATGCATTTTATGGTTTTCCTGTAGAGTAATTGTTAAGTTTTATCTTTAAACACTAATCATTGAATTGTGAATCTACTCATTTTGTTTTCATATGACTTTAATTAAACGAGGGAGCGGAGCGACCGAGTGTCTCCATTCAACTCGAACGGCTCTCATTCTGTGATTCTGTCTGTCTGTACGTCGAAAATCAGCCGAACCGCTGAACAGATTGGGCTGAAATTTTAAACAGACATCCGGTACGAGTATACTGAGAACTGCTAACAAAATCAGCTAGATCCATTGCGATTTAATCCCACAATAAATAAAAATGTGATTTTTTAAATATCGATAGCATTTGTTTAGTAGCAGCTAGCGAGACGATAACTTCGTGGCTTGCATGGCCTATTGGTAAGCATTTAGCCTACCGCACGGAGAGTTGGGGTTCGATACCCGTTCGCTCGAACTTTTTTATATTTTTACACACACATATAATTTTTGAGGGGGTTAAATGGGAAATAAAAATTCGGTGATTTTGTCATATCTTGGAAATTTGTTAAATGTTTCACGCTGATACGTTTTGAACATGATTCGCATTTTAAATATTCAATTTAAATAACTAGGGAAACGCCAAAGTCGTTGTTAAACGAGTGAGTGAGCCATGTGTTGAGTACCCGGTATCATTCCTCATACTGGGCTGGATCCAGCCTTAGGTATAGAGGAGGAAAGGGGATGTTCCCGGGTACTCAACACTTGGCTCACTCACTCGTTTAACAACGACTTTGGCGTTTCCCTTGTTGTATAGTACACACAAAAACATTAACTAGGGAAACGCCAAAGTCGTTGTTGGACGAGTGAGTGAGCCATGTGTTGAGTACCCGGTAACATTTCTTTTCTTCCCCTTACCTTAGGCCTCCCTATAGCCTATCATAGGCTACAGTGGAGCATTTTGGCCTAAACTATGGCCTAAACTTTTACACAACTCCCGGACCAACAATCTACCATTAAGCAAGACCCGGCAGTCACACGGAATATTCAGTTGAAGACTGCCAACAACAGCAACCTCCGGCACAGTGATTTCCACTAATACCCTATTATTTAAACGAATATAATTATCAAACTTAAATGCAAATGTTCCCGGGTCGGTGGGTACTCACCATATGACTCGCTCACTCGTCTAACTACGACTTTGGCGTTTCCCTAGTCTAGTTGGCTAAAGCGCCCTTGTAGCCGAAATGTGGGAGACGTGGGTTCAATCCCCTGGTCGGGAAAGATTTTGTAATTTCTAGATTGTATTTAAAAAATAATTAAACATGTTTTGAAATGCATATAACGCAGTGTAGTCCATCATCTGTGGCAATAGGGCCTACTATGGTAAACATAGCCAGTACGAAATACGTGAAAATATTGCAAGGTTTACTCAATCTACGAGCGGAATTTGGGGGTACCTTGACGTCCAACATTCGACAGACCTTGCATGGGCACGGCATTACACGGCCAGGCGAAAAACAAACAAAAAATATATTTTCAAAATCTAAAACATTGTCGTTAAAATAATTTCTAAACATTGGAAGTCTATTTTTCAGTTTATCATTTCTTGTAGGTTTAAATCGCAATGAATCTTGCTGATTTTGTTAGCAGTTCTCAATAAACTCGTACCGGATGTCTGTTTAAAATTTCAGCGCAATCTGTTCAGCGATTCGGCTGATTTTCAACGTACACACACACGCACGCAGAAAAACAATAAGGGCCGTTTAAGTCGAATGGAAATCACTACCTTCGCTACGCTCACTCGTTCAATTATTTAGTACTATCGTATGGTAGTTTTCCGGGATGACGCTAGTCTTCTCTAAGGAACTCTCGCGTATTCCAATCGAATAGAATATAACTTTATTCAGTTTGACGTGCACATGGTACAAGTATAACTCCCAGGTATAAGAGTAGTGTAAAATTAATGTAGAAAATAAACATAATGTAATGTTGCATAATATAGGCCTCCGAAGTAGACTGTGGCGCAGCCCTAGCGGCAGAAGTGTGTCAACTGGGAAGGTGTCGCGTGCTGCGGGAAATGGCTGGTAAAGATGTGGATTTAAACGCGCGAGGCAACAAATAAATCGCTAGCTTTGTACAAGATGGTACAACTAGCAAGTAGTTGTATTTTTTGTGTTGTTAGATGTGGTGACTAATACGAGAGCAAGTAAAACCCTAGCATATCAACTGGTCTTCGAATTAACAGATGAAGTAGAAGGGTTTAGAAGACTGGAGTAAACTTTAATTTTAATAAAGGGCCTACTATATTAATACTAGAGGGATACCACTATTCTACTAGGCGTTTGATAAAAGTACAGACATGCCCTGAGTTATAGATTTATAGTAATTTATTAGGCTACATTATTTTAGTGAATGGCCTTCAAATTCCAACTCGACACCTTCTCGAGGTTTGGCCCGTGAATAGGGGAGTTTCACTCCCTGAAACTAATGGCGAGCTCTGGGTCGTCGTCGGGGAACCCCTTCCCTTTGACTACCTCCCCGACGGCGACGACAAAAACAACACGGAAGGATGATGACACAGACGGAGACGACCACGACGTGGGGGAACCCCTGCCCTCCCCATATGCTTGTGGCTGGTTCTGACTAGCACAGGCCTGTCCACCCCTTGTCCCCCCGCGTCATCCCTGACGTCCCTCCCTTCGTCTCGATTAGCCAAGTTGCATAAATATGAGACGTAAAGCAATATCCAATCAATCAATTACCTTGGATTTCAGCTAGGCCTACACGTAGGTCTAAAATCGCAAATCATGATTCATGAACAATACATTAAAACCTTCATCGACAATAATTATTAGAGATCATGGCATGCAAAGCATTATTGGCATAACAAATTAACATAATTTAGACTGGACAGTGGACATATATGTCCAGATAGGCCTACCTACATACATTACACATACCTACACATGGGTGGGGCGACTCTTACCCCCCCCCCCATTTTACTGACATAAGCAATAGTTTTAAAGTTAAACTTACGTTTTTTATGGGTTAAGAAAATTAGCCTTTTTGAGTGACACCAATAACATAGCCGTGCTCATAAGTTCATAACCACCCTCCCCCATAATAACCCCCTTCCACCCTTCTGTTACGCCATAAGAAGTTATTTATGTTTATGAAGTGTGCACAAAGACATTTTTTCAGCATTAGTAGAGTGTGTGCATTTGCCAGTTTTGGATTTGAACTTTGCGAGAGCAAAATCACCCTTCTTTAAACGTACATTTTGGGAATTTTTGACTACGGCAAGTGGAAGGTCGTCCTCTGATTCAGACTCGGCTACCGACTCAATATCTTGCAACACCTCATCAGCAGATAGATAATCCTCGGAAACGTTATCCACCTCATCCTCGGATTCATCTGCTGAAGAATCTTCCGCCGTAACAAAACGGCCGGGAACAACTTTGAGCTTGGTTCTCTTCCTTGATGCAGTTCTCGGATTCCCCTGCCAAACTCGAAAAAGAGTGTCGCTCATCACCATAGACACAGGTGTTTGTGGATCCTCAGGGGATGGACACTCGCGACGTGGTATTTTCGATAACAGTGTTTGAAAACTGAGGGGCCATATGGCAGTTGCCACAAATCCATTTACAATGTAAGCTTTCAATAGAGGAGCTATCTCGTTCACTAGCTCGCAAAGAAGTTTTGGAAACTCCGACTTTTTAACTGCGGACTGTTTTGGATTTCCACGTTTCAATTCTGTCAGAATCGCCTTCCACTTTTTTTTTACCAAAAAAGCTCACAACCAATTGCTGCGTCAAGTATGTGCTATTTGGCGGCAATGGGATGTATCTAACTTTGTGTACTTTACACAAGCGAATCACTTCAGGTGTGAAGTGCGATGATCATCTATAAGCGCAGTAGGTCCTTCAATACGATTGGCATGCCGCAAGTATATTTTGTTGAACTAATCCATGAAAGTTATTGCATCGAGATGGTGTCGACGTCTGTAGCTCCCTCCTACTGTGGGGTCGGGTGACATTTCGACGGATTTTCGTTTCTGTTCAAAATGAGATTTGCGCCGACGCTGCCGACAAGGGCAACAAAGGGACATTATACAAGTATATGTGTTATTTGCAAAATATTACAAGAAAAAGCATTTTTAAGGGAAAATATCCCATATCTTGCTTGGAACATGTTACAAGTCAAGAGACCCCTCAATTACGGCGGATAGAAACTCGGGCTATGTGTACACCTTCGAACAGACTAAGGAGAGATCTCACACAGTCGTCGCACATATTTAGATAAGGACGAAGCATTATTATTGGTCTTGCCAGCAACCGCTAGGATGTCACGAGGGCCGAATCTCGGGAGCAACCCACGGTCAGGCGAACTCGAAATTAGGGGGACTTACTAGGGACTCCTTTGCATCATCGATGAAGACTTCACGAGAAAAAACTTTGTCTTTCAATCGTGGATCCAACAAGGTGGCAGTCGTGTAAATTGTGTTGGATTCGAAGCCCGCAAACTTATTATTCAATGACGCAACCAGATCGTTTTGCATGCCTTGGAAACCCGATCTCCCCATTTCGATGTTTTTAAGATCGAACGTTAGACTATTTACAATGGGGATTACTTCGCTTATAGTTATTGAAGCCGAACTAATGGCCAAAGTTGCCTTCTTGAATACCTCCAGTATTCTGACAATGGCGTCTATTTGTTGCCATTGAGTGGAGGATATCTCGACTGGTAGGTTGAGCTTAGTGGCACATAACGATATGGCACTACGCTGTTCTTGTAGACGCTGTAACATATCAAATGTTGAATCCCACCTTGTAGGCTCATCTTGTTTAAGTTTCTTTATTGGCATACCAAGGCTTCTTTGCGTTTCCCTCAGCACCTTGTTCGCTTGGCAAGAGTGCTTTAAGTGCCCAACCAAACGTCTGCAGTGCCCGGTTATGTTATTTACGGTCTTGTTGCCGAGACAGCCATCTTTAACAACCAATTGCAACGTATGTGCCAAACATGGCACATGTTTGAATTTGGCAGTTTGCATTGCTGCCACAAAATTTCTGCCGTTGTCTCAAACAAAAATGTTAACCTTTTCTGTTAGGTTCCATTTCTTTAATGTTTTTTATTTAAAAAGTCTGAAATGTTGACAGCAGTGTGATTATCATATGCAAACGGAATCACTTCCAGAAAAATATGTTGCAGCTGGAAGTTCTCAGATTGATTGAATATTGCTTAACGTCTCATATGGATGCAACTTTTTAGAACCAGAGCAAGTAGAATCATGTGCAAAGACATTTTTTCGTTTAAACTGACCACAAGGATTCTGAATATGATATTAGTTTGGCGCTACGACGCCATTTTGAACCAGAAATACAAGATGGCCACCGGCACCATTGTGGAAAATTAAGTTTTGAACCAGAGCATCTAGAATCAAGTACAAATACACTTTTTCTTGTAAATAGACCAGAAGGATTCAGAATATGACGTTAATTTGACGTTACAATATCATTTTGATTCATAAATCCAAAATTGCGGGCCATCAAATTCCAACTCGCAACCTTCTCGTGGTTTGGCCCGTGATTAGGGGAGTTCCTCTCCCTGAAACTAATGGCGAGCTCTGGGTCGTCGTCGGGGAACCCCTTCCCTTTGACTACCTCCCCGACGGCGACGACAATGACAACACGGACGGATGATGTCTCGGACGAAGACGACCACGACGAGGGGGAACCCCTGCCCTCCCCATACGCTTGTGGCTGGTTCTGACCAGCACAGGCCTGTCCACCCCTTGTCATCCCTTACGTCCCTCCTTCGTCTCGATTAGCCAAGTTGCATAAATATGAGACGTTAAGCAATACCCAATCAATCAATCCAAAATGGCCGCCGTCCAGTGTAGCAAAATTTTACGTTTGTACTTGAGGCAAGTACCCCCACAAGGATCTCTTACTCTACCAACCAAGTTTTGTAAGCTGTTGTAGCAGAGGTGATTTATGTCACAAGCATGACGGTCACAAGCATAACACAGTTTACTTTTGTTATGGCCTTGATTTTCAATAAAAAAAGTTATTTCACATAATTATTTTTTACTTTCCTTCATCCTCTCATGTTAATGTATTATTATGCGTAAGCCACTTAATAAAAGAGGTAATTGTATAAGGAGAAAATGTCAAATAAATATTTGACCAACTTCCTAATGTCGATTTTCCGTCGCAAGCATAACGCCACTAAAACTGCTGTTGTTCTCAATGATTGAGAAAAGAGCGATATTGCTGGAAGTAATTAATTAGTAATTATGTATACACACATTTGGTAAAAATTTAGACTTCTTCTAGTTGACGATCATTGAGAAAACAACATGAGTAATGGTAAAAATGCTTCTGAATGTCACAAGAGTAATTATTTTTTACGGCTCCGTGTTTTGTAGGTGGGCCATGACGTCCTTCTTAAATGCCAAACTCTCTTTGGTTGTTGTTGTTGAGACGTTAGGCAGTGCTGTTGACTTTTGAGTTTGAGTTGAGTTTACTGTCAAGCCATGATGGAATTTTAAACCAGCTTGGACAAATGCAATACTTGCTACTTCTTCCAAGGCTAGGAAGAAGTTTGCCTGTATTGCCCTGGTGGCCTCCGTTACCCCTCGCCGATCTCCGTTGGTGTATAAAGTGATTAGTTCTTTTCTCAGGTTCACAACCTTATCCCAATAAGGTGAACTTCCATACTTGGGTATCTGCTCGGGCAAAGGTGTGGTGAATCTCCACGGCATTCTCGAAGCGTATGTTAACTCGAGTTCATTAATTAATTTAATATTTTGGCACTGCATAAAAATCACTGTCGCCCATTTGTTTGTAAATATTTTGCCCCACATTTCGTTGGTTACAATAAAATACAATTATATCTATTATGCCCTTGATTTCATATACATCTAGAGTTTCTAAATATAATTTTGTTTTTTTAATCACAAATAAGTCTGGTTGAAAGGGTGACCGGGAGTAAGCTTCTAGATGTGTAGTAGACGGTACTCGCAAGAGCCGTCGACGGCTACTCTTTCAACGTAGCCGGGGCAGCCCGGCTGCAGATATAAGTATCCGAGCCGAGTCCTGCCACCCAGTGCTTTGCACGGTCGGGGGTGGAACGAAGGGTGTATTATGGACAAAGCCTCGATGATTCCCTCCATCACTCAAACCTAATTTACGTAAGTTGAAGTTGAACCATCCTACACAAGGCCACAATTGGTTTAGTTTCAAACAAATTCCAACTCGCAACCTTCTCGTGGTTTGGCCCGTGATTAGGGGAGTTTTCTCCCTGAAACTAATGGCGAGCTCTGAGTCGTCGTCGGGAAACGTTCCCCTTCTCTTACCCACAGGACCAAAAAAGCCGACAGGGAAACAACAGCAGAAACATGCAAAACCTCAAACTTCATCTACAAAGTCTAAAGCTATAAAACTAAAAAGGAACAACGATATGAATATGGATTTAGTTGATGAAAACGTGTCTGACTCGTCCATGATCACTGTAGATTCGGACGATCAGCCAATTACTGTTAATTCTAGAGTAGCAAAATTTATAAAAAGAAACTCTCATCCAAAAGAGAATTTTAAAAATCCTAGAAAAAAATCGAAACAAAAATTTTAATATTTTAAACTTTAAAACCAAGTTTTTAAAGTTTTATAATGGACGTTTTAATGCAATGGAACGTAAGAGGTTATTTCACCCGTTCCGAAGAATTAAAACTTTTAGTCTCAAAACACAGCCCAGCCATTTTAGGTCTGCGAGAAACCCATTTTAAATGTACAGACAATCCTAGACTTAGAAATTACTCTTTTTACAGAAACGATGACACCTCAGGAGACCGAGCCAAAGGAGGAGTAGCTACTATCGTACACGATAGGTGAGCGAGCGAAGCGAGCGTCTCCACTTGACTCTTATGGCTCGAATGTCTGGTTTTTTTTTGTTTTTTTGTTTTTTTCTGTTACTGCTTCGATACAGGTCGCACCGTTTCTCTGATCGACCTGAAATTTTGCACACATGTACATACCACCTAGGCGGGTTGCTGTATAGTTTTTGAACAAAATCCGATCGTTGGTTATAAAAAATAAAAAATAAAATAAAAAAATAAAAAAATAAAAATGTTCCGATCGTTATGAAATTTTGTAGGGTCAATAAGTACAACATTCTTTCCTATTTTCCAAATTTTTAGCTAAATCGGTCAAGAACTTAAAGACTTATTGGTAATCATAATTCGAAAAATGATGTTAAAAAATGAAGGAGGCAGTGAAGATACAAAGACACACTTTAGAAGGCATGACGTGAATTAGTACAATGCAAAGATGTTCGAATTGTATAAAGTGTACAATGTCAATATCCAGTTAGGCCTACACTGTGTGGTGGGCCTTATGGGAATGTCGTACTCGGGTCATGTTGCTCATACCGGTGCTCGCTCAACAACGCGTCCAACTGAGCGTTTTCCTAGTATACACTCAGAATTGTTGCCGCTCACAACACCTCTGCAGGCAGTTGCTGTCAGAGTTGCTCTTCCTAGTCTAGTCACACTATGCAATCTGTACCTGCCTCCCCATGCTGTGATATCGAAAAATAACCTTTTACAACAATAACCACGTCCATTCATTTTATTCGGAGATTTTAATGCTCACCATATTTTATGAGGCAACGCCTCATCTAACCCACGGGGAGTTTTAATCGAAGAAATTTTAACGACTCGAAACCTAATCCTTCTTAACAACAGGGACCCAACACATTTTAGCACTGCCAACGGTTCCTACTCAGCTATAGACCTTACTATATGCTCTCCTTTCCTCTTACTTGATATTGAGTGGGGTGTCCTGCCAGATTTAAGTGGAAGCGACCACTTCCCTATCCTGGTTAAGATCACCCACCAGGGCCCGGATTCACAAAGCGGGGTTAAAAAAAATTGAGGTTAAATTTGGAGGTTAGCCGAGCTAACCCCCGTTTCGGTATTCACAAAAGGAGGTTAGGCAGTTTTGGGGGTTAGTTTAACCTCCAAATTAACCTCTGCTATTTTTTGGGGGTAAAGATCTAACCCCCGGAATCGAATAATTCAAAATGGCCGACCTTTCTCACTTCAGATATTTGATGATAAATAGTTAATTAAACATCAATATTGTTGAAATCTCAGACTCAAATAAATAAACACAAAATTATTTTACGTGTGTAACATCCATTGCAACATTTGAAATACTTTTAACTTCCCGCGCTGTTTTAGGTTAGGTTACATTCGGTACACGGACGTTTGTTTTGTAAACAAGACGTCGCGCAAAATGTCTTGGCCAGTAGGCCGAGGCTTTCACTTCAAAATACTAGTTCATTTTCGCTGTCAGTCTATCAAATTGTGTTACGGTTTATTCGAGGCATTAAACAGTCTATCTGCACTCTGCAGCCGAATTGTGAAGAGGTTTTGCCAAGAGATTGGCCAAGAGATTGTCTTACATCGAAGTAGGGTTAGGGTAGGCCTAGGTAGGCCTAGCCCTGGCCCCTAGCCTAGGCCTATATCCAGTGGGAGATGCTAGGTGCTAGCCCAATCATCAGAATTGAATAAGGTAAGTGTGAGATTGAATAATCTAGTGCCTAGTGCTTGGCCCTAGGCTAGGCCCTAGTTCGCATAGCCCCTACAATCTGGTCAAAGCCCTGTGCGCTAGGCTAGGCCTAGGGCTAGGGCTAGCTAGGCCTAGGCCTATGGGATAAACCATAAACGAGGTTTTTAAAACGCTTTGCTAGGCCTAAGCCTAAGCAGAATATTCTAAGGTTGTGTCACGACTAGGTCTAGCCAGAACTTCTTTGGTTGGTGGGTCTGAAAGCATTTATCGGGTTTGGGGGGGGGGGGGGCGATGCGCGTATATGTTAGGCTAGGCCTATACAATATGTAAGGCCTACTTGGCATTAAATTTCATTAAACACCAACACGCTTCACGCAACCTCCCCCTAGCCACAGCATGCGCAAAAAGCCTAACCGAAGAAGTACTGGGCTAGCCTAGGACCAAAGCCCTAGGCAGGTTTAACCTCAAAATATGAAGGCCTAGCCCTACCCAGACTTTTCAAGCTTTTTAGGGTCTAGCCGGGTCTAGCATAGTATTGCTCTAGACCTTAGCCTACATAGGCATCCCCTAGGTCTTCTTAAACAATGTTATTATCGTGCTAATTGATTTTGTTTCATTTATTGTAGATGGAACCGGACGGATCATTGCCCGCAGTTGTCAGCAGATGACGTGTTGCGTGTCGCGGCTGTCGCCCCAACGGACGTTTCGCTGCCCGTGATCATAAACGGGTTCCTCGTCTGATTCAGCGCCTAAGTAAGTAGGCCTACGGTAGGACACCTAGGTTCTACCAGAATGCCGACTAAGATAGCCTCGGTTTATTGTAGGCTATGGCTCGATTGGCATGCTTGTTGAAAAGTGTAGGGGCTAGGCTTTTTGTTTTAGGCCTAAGTTATTTAAGAAAAATTGTAAAGTATCAGTGGAAACAAAGATTCCTGAATATAGACTAGGCCTAGTATGGTAGGCACCCAATGCTACTTATTTAAGATCATTGGTAAGTTCTTTGGCATCCTGTCGTGTTACACCATATTGATAGTACCCGTTAGGATTTTAATCGACTATCAATGAGGGTTTAGTAGCTCTAGATGATTAATTAGTATTGGTCCTTAATATTGAATCATGTAGGCTAATAAAGAGGTAATAATAGGTTAACATTTAAAAAATATTTTAAGTACCTACAAGTAGCCTATCAATAATGTCCCTTGCTGAAATTCTCAGTGGCCTCTCAGCCTGAAAATAAGTTCTTGGAACTGAGTGGGTAGAATGTTATCGGCATAGGCTACATAGTTTAGTCAAACTGTGATATTAGGCCCTACATGAGTTGTTATGTTTTGACTCTGAATTTTGTGCAAATGAGAATTTTGGGAAATTTCTTAAATTGGTCTAGGCCTCTGCCTACCTAACTACTTATTTTTTATTTATTTTAGTTTCACATAGAGCATAATATACTGATACCCTATAGCTAGGGCCTACTAAAATATTGCTGTTCATAAAATTAAAATATTTGGCCTAAATATATTTACATAGGCCTACACAGGTTGAGAATTATAGAGCAAACCACATGTAGCTTTACATTCAATGTGCACAATAGGTCTACAGTACCGGTACTATATATTTATGTTCCAATAAATATGTCTAGGCCTACTATTGGGAACTACATTTTGGTTTGGTTTGTACATTGTAGCTGAGGGAAATAATTGACATAATTTGTATACATTTTCAGGTGTGTTGAAACGAATATCCAACTACCGGTACCTGTGCGGCTGTGCCTCTCCCCGTATGCCTACCAGCACCTCATTCACCCGGACTGGACGCCGTCGTCAGTGACCTGCGTCTAGCTACTCGAGGGATTGAAGTGTGAAGTCAATTAATTGCGCTACCGATTCAATTCTATTGAATCTCAGTCAACTCTCAAATCAGTTTTGTGGTTGTGGGTAACTAATAATACATCTTGGTTTGCAAACATGACAAGCAGAGTCTTTGGTTTAATAATAATTTCTAAATAAATAACTATAGAAAGTTAATTGAAATATTATTGTTTGCATCAATCTATAAAACTAAAAATGTTCTAGGACAGTCCCTGGACCCCCATTTGCATGTGCCATAGTGGCCAATCATAAACTCTGGAGAAAAATAAATTATTTTATTCTCTTATTATACCATATTATTATATTCTCTGAAAGCCAAATTTGCAGTCTGAAAAAATATGATTTTACACGTGGAAACCTTAAAAAGATGCTAGGGAATTTTGTATTGAGTAATTTGTAGGCACCCTGGTTATTCATAAGCATGTTATTAATGGACTGTTTTATTCTAGGTTTAGGCTTGAAAATGTTCTAAAACTTGCAACCTGGGCAAGATGATTCGAAGTTGAAAAATAGATGATATTGTAATTTATTGTATTAAATATTTGATATTTGATTTATTCCCAGAAAATTTTAAATCTTCTTCTTTTCATATGACCCCAACCAGCCTACTTGGCCATCCGGGCAACTGAAAAGTATTATTGGTTGCCCGTATCTGCATAGTTAGTAGTCTTGGCAGGCTATCTGGGCATATGAATTTTCTAGCTCTGTAGGTAGTTAAAAACTTTAATAATTTCAAGGTAAAAGAGTAGGCCTGCCATAATTTTCCTTGTGCTTCTTCTTTGCAGATTTATATACTATGTATGAAATAAATAAATAATTTGAACATTTAAATTGTGTTTTACCTTATACTTATCTTGTAATTTTACAATCTACCAAATTCCCTACCATTCTTAATACCCCCAGGTATACCAGGATTGATGACTACTAATGATGGCCGTGGTTGGCTTCACAAGTTCATCATGTTATGGTGGAGGGTTCTCTTGACCAGTTGTTGCATTCAATTTACAATCATTTACAACTGAATCTATTATTAAAAAATTTAAAAAATGTGAATTTATTTTTAAATATTTTAATATGGATGCAATCCTAGCATGGTACAATGAATAATTATATTATTTTGTTTATGTACAATGTAAATATGCAGAAAAAAACTTCTGGGATTGAGACAC
Source organism: Sweltsa coloradensis (assembly GCA_024449915.1). NCBI lineage: Eukaryota > Metazoa > Arthropoda > Insecta > Plecoptera > Chloroperlidae > Sweltsa > Sweltsa coloradensis. The sequence goes on from JAMZAV010005699.1 coordinate 63,981, forward strand.
CCACAAAAAAAGTAGGCCTCTAATTATTGTATTGTGTGTGTGAATTGTGTATTGTAATTATTGTGTTATAGAAATGGATATTTTGTTAGTTCAATCATTCAAAATACGTTGACACCTTTTTTATTGGCAGCAAAAATATTCAAATAGCGTAAAATAAGGCTAACCTTTGGTGGCAGGGAGAAGTAGTGGTGGAAAATCGCTTGCCCCCGCACATTATTTATTAATATTTAATACAATTCAGAAGTTAAAAAATCCATCCCGATTGTGATCTCCCACATTCCAAAGACTCTGGTTCGAACCCCGATCGGGATGGATTTTTTAATTTCTGAATGTAACTTTTTAAATATTAACAATTCCACCTGCGGGAGTGTTTCCCGACTAACCAAAATATATAGAAATATTATTTATTAACAAATTATTATGTATCTCCATGCCAAATTTCATGCTGGCAAGTGGCAACTTACTATCCAGTGCTAGTCACTAATAGTATAATTATTAGGTGTGGGGGTGAAAAAATAGGGGTTGTGGAATGATACTTTTGTTGATTGGATCAAAACACGTTAAGACAACGATTTTTATTTGCAACTAAAATATTCAAACTATATTAAATACGTCCCAACGCTCATTCTAACGTTAAGGGTTGTAGGGAATACTAGGGGTGTAATATCGCTTGCCTCCCCGTTGATTATTTATTTTTCATATTATTTTTAATGTATCTTCAACCCAAAATTCATGCTAATAACTCACTTCACTAAGCATCTCACTAGTAGTGCTGGAATTACAGGTATCTAGAGAACAATAACATACACTATTAGGGGTTGGGGTGGAGAAAACGTGGTTTGTGGAAAGAAGAGTAGTTTAATGTGATTAAAATACATTGACATATTAATTTTAATAAGGAATTTGAAATGTCATAATGTATTTGGTACAAGCTAATACCCATTCCAATTTTAAGGGGTGGTTTAGGGGTTGTTTATTTTGACTTGTAGCTTGCCTCTTTGCGGATTATTAATGATCATATTATTTTCTTATACCATGTCAAATTTCATGGTGGTAACTAGAAATGCAATATTCTGGTGCTAATACATAAACATTTACACTAATTTTAATTAATAACTAAATTAAATAATATATTAATAAATAATAATGTAAGAAATAAATAATTATTGAGTAATAAAAACAATTTAGTACACGATTTTACTAAACATTTACACTAACAAAACACAAAGATTTGCAATATTATGATAATTTAAATTTCGTACCAAAACAATCTTTAATAAAACTCTTTTCTATTGGTTGTATTGAAAGCGACAATCTTATTGGCTGAAATTCATGACGTCATCAATTGCGTCATCGTTTGAGCTTAGTTTTTACCTCTGGCTAACCTCCACAGTAAAAATGCGTTTGTGAATACGGAAACAGGGGTTAAAAAAGGAGGTTAAATTTGGGGGTTAGAGTGGAGGTTAAAAACGGAGGTTAGATGGTTTACCCCCGAAATTTAACCTCGCTTTGTGAATCCGGGCCCAGGGAGAACCAAGACAAAGGGCACCTAAGTGGGACATCAAGAGGGCTGACTGGTCAGCGTTTGAGAAACTAGCCGTGTTTAGTGAAAAAAAATATGATGACATTCAAGACGAAGTAAATTATATTACTAACACTAGGAAAACGCTTAAGTCCCGCCGCGTTGTTGGATGAGCGTAATTGGTGCATTGAGCTGCCATGTGTTATGCGGATTTTCTGTTGTTCTGTGAAAAAATCATTGCTAAGTTAAAGATTTTTTTAAATTAATTTAAATTAAATAAAAAATAAACTTTAATTTTTAATTTTTTTAATTAATCGTAATTAAAAAAAATCGAAAAATTGCGATTTTCATAAAAAATAATTATTTGATTGCGCTCAAATTTCACACGAATATATTAATTCATAAAATTAAGGTTCTGTGAAAAAATATTACAATCGGTTAAAGCATGTAGGTGTTATAAGTCAAAGAATTGTTTTAAAAAAGAAAAAAACCGTAAAATTTTGATTTTCATAAAAAATAATTTTTCATTGCGCTCAAATTTTAAAACGGATATCTTAATTCATAAAATTGTGGTTCTGTGAAAAACTCATTAAAATCGGATAAAGAATGTAGGTTTTTATAAGTCGAAAAAATTTTTTAAAAAAATCGAAAAAATCGTAAAATTGCTTTTTTCATGAGAAATAATTTTTCGATTGCGCTCAAAAACGTGGCAGTTCTAAGTTCAGAGATTTCGAAGGTCTCCAGAAAATTTCATTGCAATTGGAGTATCGGTTTAGCCGGAATCGTGCTGACAAACACACAATAATACAGAAAAAAAAGAAAGGAAAAAAAAAAAAACATTCCGGATTTTTTTCCCCAGTGTAGTGAAATGGAATCTTCGCTTCGCTCGCTACGCTCATCCAACAATTATCTCTGCTGCCAAATCCACAATCCCGCAAACATCCATTCACCCTAGACGCTTACCAGTTCCTTGGTGGAACGCCTAGTGCAAGGAAGCCATTAAAAAACGGCGAAAAGCTCTTAAAGTTTTTAATAAATTTCCAACACAAGTCAATCTGGAGGCTTTTAGAAAATTTAGGGCCAAAGCAAGAGCTATAACCCGAATATCGCGGAAACATTCTTGGGAAGAATACGTCTCGTCTATTACGTGTCGAACTCCCATGACAAAAGTTTGGGACAAAGTCAAAAAGATATCTGGAAGGAATACATTTTTTAGTCCTTCCGGCATTCTTGATGACAATGTTTTAAAGACATCTCAATTAGACATCGCCGATTCCTTTGGCAAACACTACTCTAACATCTCCAGCTCCAAGCACTACTCCCCACAATTCCTAAAGAACAAAGCCCGTGAAGAAACATACCCATTACATTTTAATTTGCCCAACAACGAAACATACAACCAGCCCTTTACCCAATGGGAATTTATAACCGCAGTAACTGGCCTGAAGAACTCTGCCCCTGGTCCTGATGACTTTCACAACGAGATGATCAAACGCCTTTCCCCTAAATCTCAGCAATTCATCCTCAACACGCTAAACCGCATTTGGCTAGAGGAGGCATTTCCTAACTCCTGGAGGGAAGCCATAGCAATCCCTATCCTGAAACCAGGCAAAGACAAAGACCAACTTATAAACTATAGACCAATTTCACTCACGAGCTGCCTGTGTAAACTTCTTCTTACTAACCGTTGGCATAAAAAAATTCATCAATCTCTTCATCTTTGTCTTTCAACTTCTCAACCAACTCTTCAACGATTTTACTCATCGTACCCACCACTTTGTTCGTATCATTAATTTTCTTCAACAGTTTGTCGTAATGATCAGCAAGGAACTCCTGACTTTTTTCTGTATCACGTTTTAGGACATCAAAGAGATGCTGACGTTCAGGACTCACCTTGACATTTTCACCTCTGCAACTAACACAGCGCCAAGTAGTACGTCGAGAATCACCCATTGACTTATTATTGTTATTTTATTTTAGAAATTGTACAGATAATCGAATATTAAGGTGTACAACCTCATAGAAAGTTAGAAAATGGTCATGAGGCCCCAGTCACAAAGTGTCAAACTAACTACGCTAAGTTATACCTCTTAAAACCACATTATAAAATACAATAGAATTAAATTAACAAATAATATAAAATTAGAAAGTTAAGGGTGAACAAATGACAGTTAACAATAGCTAGTAAAGGGTGAACAATGATGGTATGTTGCAAATAATATAAAATGAGAGTGAAAGGGTGAACAAATGATGGTGAACAATTGATAGTAAAGGGTGTACAAATAAAGGTGAACAATAATTTGATACTTCCAGCATGTCATTACTTGATTGATGCGTTCACATTAAGAAATTTTGAAATGGTTCCTAATATCAATATTGAAATGTCTGGAAGTCTTCACGTAAGGCGGTAGAGTGTTCCATAACGATGCAGAACGATAGTAGAATCCGTTTTGATATGATGAAGTTCGTGCACGAGGAGGGATGATCAAAGTTCCTGGGCCATCAAATTCCAACTCGCAACCTTCTCGTGGTTTGGCCCGTGATTAGGGGGGGAGTTTTTCTCCCTGAAACTAATGGCGAGCTCTGGGTCGTCGCCGGGGAAATTTTCCCTTCCCTTTGACTACCTCCCCGACGGCGACGACAATGACAACACGGTGATTACAGACGGAGACGACCACGACGTGGGGGAACCCTGCCCTTCCCATAAGCTTGTGGCTGGTTCTGACCAGCACAGGCCTGTCCACCCCTTGTCCCCCCGCGTCATCCCTAACGTCAAATAAGATTAAAATTACATTTTTTATTTATCGGGTTGTTTCGTAGCGGCTACGAAACAACCCGATAAATAAAAAATGTCATCAACGGGTAGCGAGACATTTAAAAGTTTTAAGATTAAAATTATTTCCATATGGTATTAGTTTATTATAAAAAAATTTCATCTTACAATAAATACAAACCTAAAAAAATACAATACTAACATGATTTAAAAAAAAAATACATTGTCACAAACGGTCATGTAAATGCATTTTAATCCTGTACCGTTAAAAATCGAATGCTTTAGAACTTATTATGTTATGTTGTATTATGTTGTATAATTGTGAAAGAAATGTCCGCAAAAGAAAAAAGGGACTTGGTGAAGAACAAAAAACTAATAAAAATGAAACAGTTTTCCCAAAAGACACTTGGACTCGGAGAGCCGTGCAAGTGCAGGAAAATGCAAAAAAAAAAGATATAGATAAAATGGAAAATATATTTCTTGATTTTTATAAGCTTCCGTCTGAGGGTCAAAATCAACAACTCATTAGCAACATTGAAATTTTTAAAGTAGAAAGGTTGCATCAACCTCAAAACCAATGAACCAGACCAGGCACAGTGGTTGGCCCAAGCCGAAGAATGCTCACACGTCTTTCACGTCTCCACAGCTTTAAGCTCGATGATTGTACGGTCGGCGTCAGAAGTAAATCAAGGGCACGCCTTGGTATCTACTAGGTGCGCCCTTGATTTACTTTTGACGCCGATCGTACAACACATCTTTCACAGCCTTCAAAAGGTTGGACGCCAACTTCCTCGACTTCCTCCCCCGGTGCCGTTGATGGCAATGTTTACTTTTTTTGGGGAGGGGGGGTGGTTGATTTGAGGTGGAGGGCAGTTAGCTGGAGGTGGAGGGTGGTTGAATAGTGGGGGGCGGTTAAATGATGGTGGGGGGCAGATAGCCGGAGGTGGAGGGTGGTTGAATATGGGGGGGGGCGGTTAAATAGAGGTGGGTTGAAGTCAGCTGGTGGTGGATGGTGGTAGAATGTTGGGGGGCGGTTAATCAAAGGTAAGGGTCCGTTAATCAGTTAGGGTTGGATGAGCGGATTATTGTTTTGATAGGGGCGGTTAAATTGAGGGAGGCAATTAAATTGAGGAGGGCGGTTAAATTGGGGGAGGTGGGATACGAGTGTGGTTACGGGAATGGGGTTGATTTAGGGGTGGCTGACGGGACGGGGGAGGTTGCCAATGATCAGTGGTCGGTGGTCTGTGGCGGTCGGTGGCTGGGTGGTGGTGAGGTCCACGTCTTCGTCGACTTCCCCTTCGGAGTCGGTCTTATCGGGGAACATCTTTAGTGCTTCCTCTGTAGAAGGAGGAGGCACTCTTCTCCGATGCTCTTCTACTTCCCATTCGGAGTTGGTCATTTGAATTAAGGGCTGGCAGACGGGACGGGGGAGGTTGCCAATGATCAGTGGTCGGTGGTCTGTGGCGGTCGGTGGCTGGGTGGTGGTGAGGGCCACGTGTGATCGCATCGTATTCTGAAGAAACAAGCAATATGCTTTGTTTTTTGTACTTGTTAGAAACAAAAACAATCTCTCTTCACGTGATAAGTCGCTAGAAGTATCAGATGAAGTTGAAGCACTAGCTTCTTAGTTTAGTAAGAGGCTCAGTCAGAATAGATTCGGCCTTTCTTTTTAGACCTTGGTCTTTATTTTTAAACCATTCCATGTACACATATGAAATTTTTTGTGTGACTGTTCATATTGTTGAAAGTAATAATTACAAAAAAAAAGTTACAAATTCTTTGTTGTTTTACAACAATGGACAAATACATTGTTAAAACAGTGTTTTGCTAAAAATGCTAAGGTTTCCATAGTTTTAATTTTTTTTTAAAGTATAAGGTGTTTTTGATTAATAAACAATACATCTAAACAATCACCAGAGGGATTTGATTATTTTTGTTTCGTTTGGTGTATATGATTTTTTTTCTTTGTATTGTTAGAAAATATATGAATTTTGTAGCAAATCTATATTTCACATATTTTAAATAATAAACTATAGATCTTATCAAAAATGTGTCTGGTGAATTTGTCAGAATTTGACTTGTGAGCATTAAAAAAAAATTGGCCTTTTATCTTAAAAACGTACAAGTAGTAGGAAAAAATGTTAGCAAATGTGCTAGAATAAAAGTTCCGAGATAATAGCATTTAAAGTTTACTAATGTTGTTTTTAAGTAAATTTGAGTATAACACTTAGACAAAAGGCACAGTTTATTTATTTTACATGATTTCACTGTGCCTCTATAACCTGTTAATCTAGGCTTGTTTAAAATTTACTAAAATAATTAAGAATAACACTCTATACAGCCCTAGGTTAGGCCTAAAATTAGTACCGGTAAGCCTTGGTCTACTGGAAGTCAACAATTATGAACGTCAGAACTATTACCTAGGTATGCCTACCTTAAAAACCTCCAGGGGCATATGTTTCACCCTCTTTTCTTTTCTTGCACTCCTCTGTCCTGATTTGCGATATTCGAACAGCAAGTCGGTAAGATTGGTATTTTTGTGAAACGCGTTGTACCATCTGCCGCGTACGGCGCATCTCTCGACGTTTCATGATGTTTGCAGAAATAGGGGACGTGGAAGCTTGTGCCGCCTTATTTCTTGTGCCAACAGCAGTAAATGTTCCATTGTTGAACTCGGAGATGGCATCTTGAACAGCAGTTTCAACACGGCGTTTGGATGCAAACACATGTTTAGGACACTGAAGCCATATGCGGCTGTGTAGACTTTCGTTCGCATTTTGTGTTCTCCCAGGAAGACAACGCTGCAGCAATTCATCTCCCGCTAGGCGTTGGTAGACAGGAATTAGTTTTAAAACAACTTCTTGTGACGGGTGTATGAATGTTAGTCATGTGTGAACCTGGTGTTTCATTTTTGGCTACAGCTCGCTGGTAGAAACACCATGAAGAAAGACCGAGGGGACATTTCCCATGCTGCGGCTTTACATCGGTTGACATGCAATGATACAGAGTACTAAATATTGCTGTCTTCATTGAAACGATATCACTAGAATTGTTTTTTATGGCATTAGAATAGTACCGGGTGAGTTTAACAATGGTGTCTTCTTTTAGGCTGCCATGTGTTTTTCCACCCAAAGTGATGCCTTGCTTGCGGTTGTCTTTGACAAGATTTCTCAGACCTGTGCCCAATCTTTTTGCAATGTGGTTGGTGCACTCTTCTTTCACCAAAACTACATCCGGTCCATACACTTCCTCACTGACGAGATAGTTTTGGAGTCGCCATCTGACAGAAGTGTAGCCCAGTTTGTATACTCAATAGTTTTCTCTCCCAAATTTTTCTTTGCTCTACAACATTGAAGACAGAACTTTGATAACACCACAAAGTCAATTGCATATCCAGTTAGCAAGTCTATTACTATGCCAACACCGAACTTGGAGGTAAAACCCCTTTTGTGCCACGAACCGTCATAGCTCACACATATATTTATCACTGATGCTTCAGTAAGGGTGATGTCAAGGTCCATGTATGCTTGCCTAACTTTCTTACGCACTTCATTAAATAATGTCTGGCAAGCTATGGAGCTGTACGTGTGTGCTTGGTGTTGATGTTTGTGAAAAGTTGCACTAGACATGCAGTTTGTACCTACAGACATACAAAACTTTTCCATACCTGCATACCCCTTTCCCATAGTCACAAAAGCTTGCACAACCTTCTTGTTGACATCAAATTCAGGTCGAGTTGATGTAGCATGACCCTGGTTGGGGTGTGAACGTGAAGAAGAGAAGCACGAAGATTGTATTTCACCGCACTCACTGCACACCACATATTTTATTTTATGTGCAAGGGCATGATTCTCTGTCACATCTAATTTTAGGCTGACTTGCTTGCAAATCTTACAAGGGAAGCCACGAAATAGTTCGTTTAAACTGTTGACTTTAGCAACCTAGGCCTAGGGCTAGGCCTAGGACTGGGCTTAGGGCTTGGACCATCAGTGATTGTAGGACCTGTCTGAGATGTGTATTCTTCTACATTTTTTGCAAGAGAAGATTTGCGCAGATTACCTGGAGGAGCACAGAATTCCTTAGTATCTAAAGCTAGTCCTACCTTCTGTTCAGGTTGCTGGACCTGCTGATTTACAGTTTCATTCACAGCATTCACTGGTAGGGCTAGGCCTACTAATAGTTTGTGTCGGTTTTGACGATTTATTTCTATTAGAGAACCTTTACTTATTTGACTAGATCGTTTTCGAGGCATTTTAATACTACAATACGCAATATCACAACATAATAATATAGTAACAAAGTAATTCAAGTTACAAACAGTCTAGAAACATGCGATTTAACCTCAAATCCAAACAAAATACTGTCAGAATCCCAAGAAACAACAACTGACAGCTATGAGGTATAGGGCGCTACCTAGACGCAACTAGTAACACTATACAGAGGAAACCTCGGTGGCTCTACTGGTAAAAATTTCCCCGCGATATTCGAATTACGAGCAAAGTTATGAAACTTCAAAATTGTGTTTCTTGAGATTCCAGAACGATTTTCACAGACAAAAAAGCATGCAGCGCTATAGTAAAAAATTAAATTAATGCTTAAAGCATTTTATCAGCTTAAAATAAATTTATGTAGTCAATAAATATCAAAATAGACGTAAAAAAAAAAAAAAAAATTGCAAAACTCTAGGTTTTCAGACATTTTCAGTGAAATATCCCCTTAATCGTGTTAGAGCTTGGCCCATTCCCATTAACTTTAGAGGTACCCAGCTTGCTACCATCCTTGGTTGCATGATCTACGCCTAGGCCTACTTGTGGAACTTTTGGCTGGCTAGGCCTACCATCCTTGGTTGCAGGCCTACCATCCTTGGTTGCATGATGTGAGCCTTTATCTAGGCCTAGGCCTACTTGTGGATCCTGGCTAGGAACACGCTTTGGACATTTGAATGTGTTTAGGGTTTTCATTGTGTTTGTACTGACTTGCTTCGGAATTCGATAAGTTTGTAGGCTTTTGGTTGTGTTTGGATTCTTTTTTGATTTTAACTCATAATTAAAAAATGACACCAAAGGCTGCCACTGGTCTAACATTCGGTGCAAACATTTGCCGAGAGACAACCAACGCGTACAAACATGTTTTAGAATCTTTCGTACATCGGTATCATGTAGCAATTGAAAGACTTTAAGTTTATCTTTTCTCTTTGCACTTTTTTCTAGAAAAAAGTAGATATCTACCAAGATTTCGTCTACTTTTATTGGCAGACAAGCAGCACTTTTCTTTGCAGCCAAATTAATTAAATGACATGGACACCCGATGACACATAAATGTTCATGCTCTTCTTGTAACACAGCAACAACTCCATTTTTTTGGCCTATCATAACGGGTGCATTGTCTGTACCTAATGCTAGGCAGTTCGTCAAAGGTATATCAAGATTCTTTAGATTATCGACTAACATGTTCCCGATATTACGGCCGGTTTCATTTCATTTCATTTTTTTATTCACTCGATCAATACATTGCATAGATATAACCCCTCTTTGGAGAGGGGGAATGAATAATCCTTAATAATAACTAGGGGCTACTATGTACATGATAATAATATTAGTTATACGAATGTGTACATAATTAGAAAATAATTAGAAAGTAAGAAGGTGACTAAAAATGTTTAAGCAGGTTACAAATTAGTACATAGCAGAGGCAGATGACAAAAGTGTGTGTATACATTAACAAGTGCCTGTGCTTAGTGGATGAAGAGAATATGTTGAATAGGTATTACGAAGTTTTTAGTTATAATAATAATAATTTAATAATAATAATTTATTCACCTTGACTGGTACATTGCACAAGTATAACTCTTAATGGAGAAAGTGAATAGCCTAGCCTATGGTTAAGAATAATACATACATTGTTAACTTATAAAATTATACATAAAAATATACATTTCATAATATCTTCCCTTCTATTTCTATACATAATAGGTACTTATTTTTGTCTTGAATTGCATTATTTTCAATTATATTCATGTTCATACGTACAAGTGTCAGGAATGTGAAGGAAAGTTGAGTGTAAAGCTATGGATGGGTATTTGTATGTCCGGGCGCACTAAATTAAGTTAAAAGTCAGCTGGATGAAGGTATTCATTGATTGTGTAGAAGCAATGCTCTATTAGAAATGATTTCAATGTGTATTTGAAAGAGTCTAGTGATTGTATGTTTTTAATTTCTGGTGGTAGATGATTGTAGATTGTTAGACATTGGTAATGAGGTCCTTTGGAGAAACGCGTTGTATTGTGAGTTGGGACATGAATTTTTGATTGTGATCGTGTATCATGGTCATGAATTGTTGAGTTTAATTTGAAGAGGTGAGGGTTTGATTTGATAAGACTGCTGCAAGTTGTATTAAAGTACTTGCTAAGGTCAAGATTTTTTGGGTAGGAAAGATATTTCTACACGAGGTACGCCAAGAGGCTCCTACTATAATTCGAATGGCCCGTTTTTGTAATCTAAAAACTCTTATAGCTTGTGGCGAGTTTCCCAGAAAATAAGTCCGCACGATATGTGTGAGCGGATGTGAGCATGGTATATGAGAATAAGGACGTTGTGGTTGACTAGGGCTTTTATTCTTCTGAGGAGGAAACAACCACTCTTTATCTTTGAGCAAACAGCGTCTATGTGGTCTGTCCAATCAAGGGTGTCAGTCATATGTAGACCCAGGAACTTGATGGCGTCAGAGCAGGCAATGCTCTTAGATGAGATGCGAATGAGGAGGCTTTCGGTGGATCCAATTACTTGTGAGTGGAAATTTAAATACACCGTTTTTGACGGTTGAATAGAAAGGAGGTTTTTTGTTGCAGTATTGTGACATTATGGAAGCTTGTTCGTTGGACATTTGTGAGAGTGGTGCTAAAGATTTTCCTTTTTGTGCTGTGAGTATATGGCTGAAATCATCGACGTATTGTGTTAGTGTACCAGCGGTGAAACATTCTGGCATATCGTTGACATAAAGGAGGAAGAAGGGTGGTCCAAGAATGGTTCCTTGTGGGACACCACTTTTCAGGATCAGCGGTTGAGAATGAAAAGGGTGGTTGAGTTTGCTGTTTGCTGTTGAGATACATAGTAACGGAACGGTATTGTGCAAGGGTATAAATGGTATGTATAATGTATGAGGATCTTTAGCAGGTACTGTTGAGTCGCCTTCTAGAGCTGGCAGAGAGAGAAGTGCGGTTTCAACAGTTTTAGTTGTTGAGTTGAAAAATGTTACTGCGATGGGATATAGTTTGCTGTCGTAGTCATTACTGCCATCGGTGGCAACAGAAAACGGCTGATGTTTGAGAATTCCAACTAGTTCATCTTTCTTTTCCGAGGCAAATAGTCCAATCATAGCTGTGCTTTTAGTTCGCGCACACCCGTATTTTTTTTTGCGATTTCCGAGTCTTTGAACATCTGTCTAAAGAGAGGTCCAGCGTGGTCTGCACTACTGATAGGTAAATTGTGCTCTATCAAAAATGACGTGAACAAAAACTCTGCTCGAATTACGCTGTTGTCGGGAGTTACAAAAAATGTTGGGCCAAGTTTCGTGTTCCATTCTTCAGCACGCAGATTGTCCGCTGGTTCTGACCAGCACAGGCCTGTCCACCCCTTGTCCCCCCGCGTCATCCCTTACGTCCCTCCCTTCGTCTCGATTAGCCAAGTTGCATAAATATGAGACGTAAAGCAATATCCAATCCAAATCCGAATGTTTCTTTGTTTTTAAATGTAACACAATATCCCCCTTTCCGCCATGTGCCACATTGATATCACATCGACACGTTGTGCATAGCGCATAATGCTCGCCTTTTCTCGACTGCTTGATGCACGTGAACTCGGCCGCGTACGATGGTTTAAAAAGTTGCAGGTATTTCTTAGATGAAGCCATTATTATTATTACCTCACTTCACTACAAACCGTTCCATTGGTGGCCTAGGCCTAGTAAAAAATGCACATGAAAAAAACTAGTCTAGTAGAAGTTGTTGGTGAGAACTGAGTACAGGCTTACTGACAGCACTTCCCTTTGAAAGGGAAGGGGAAAGTCCCCCGACGACGACCCAGAGCTCGCCATTAGTTTCAGGGAGCAAAACTTAAAAAAAAAACTTTTAAAAAAACTAAAAAAGTCTAAAGTATACTTTTATTATTTTTATTTAAAATACATTATTTAAAAGATGTCATTTAGTTTGTATTTGGAATCTGTAGTCATAGTGCATGAACCATGTAGCCCTAGGACCCTGGGATGTGGACCTGGGATAGCCTACAAAAACACACGTAACTGCTTGTTTGTTCTACAGACTTCATGGCACGCAACCCCCCCCCCCAAAAAAAAAATGAAGATCCCCTACCCCACGCCCCATCACCCGCCCCCCAACCCTTGGGTCGCCCTCCTCTCGCAAGAGGGGAGCCGATTCAATCTGGGGCAGTCCGAGCGGGACCATACCCCGCTTTCATACGCTTCCTTCACCCCAAACTTTGCCAGACTCCTTCACCGAAGAACTAAGAAGAATGGCTGAAAGGAGGAAGGAAGAGAGGGCGAGGGCTGCCCAGCCTCCCCTTACTCCACCAAGACTCAAATAAAAGCGAAATATCCAATGAAAATTGTTTGTATTAATAGTTAATGGACTGACAAATTTGGTGATTCATTGTAGGGGTTTTCCACTTTGTGTATTATGTAAAGTTTTCTTGAAATTCTTCCGATAAATAAGTAACATTGAGTGACAATATTGAAGTCATAGAACAGTTTTCCATGAAACATCTGAAAATACTGTTGAACTGCGGAAGAAGCAACAAACTGTGTAGGCTCTACCTGTTTGTGCGTACACGTGTTTTAATGCATTTTTTAACAATCATCAGGCATAATGTTTAAATTGTCCACATACAAACCACATTTTTAATTTAACGTATCAAAGAATCAATTACAAAATTAACATCGCTTAAACGCTGACTATTATATATATATACATACAAATTTTAAACATATTAGAATGTCGTCCATTTGTAACATATAAATATAAAATTACGTTATGTGACTAAAATTATTTTTGAATTATCCTACTATGGCTCCATCAATCAATTATCAATCACTTTCATATTTTCTATATAATTGGCTCCGAACACAAAAAATGTTACCGACCCCCAGTCTACGGACATGGAAGCCATTGGTGCCGGTGTAATGGTGGTGTACTTCACTCATTTAGTGCATTTCTCTTCAAAAATTTTCTCTACAGGCTTAATAGACCGAGAGCCAGTGACAGTTTCTATTGCCTCATAAGGTACATATGTTTTGACCATTGGAATAGAAGCGGAAATTCAAGTCATTTTCAAAAATGCGCGTCTTACGAGTCAAAGCGGGAGCGTTTACCCGTCAGACGCCCCCAAAGTGGGCCCCAAAAAGGGTCAAATCTGCCCTTATTAAGTATACATGATTAAAACATACGAAACTTTATAAAATAAGTTAGCTTAAAAAAGAATATCACTCGTACAAGGGGCTGCGTTGGGCCGTTAACCCGTCAGACGTCCCCAAAGTGGGCCCCAAAAAAGTCAACTCTGCCCTCTTAAGGTATACATGATTCAAACATACATCATTTTATAGTGAAAATTACCAGAAAAACGAATATCACTCGTCAGACGGGCTGCGTTAGACCGTTGACCCCACAGACGCCCCCAAAGTGGCCCCCCCCCAAAAAAAGTCAAATCTGCCCTCAATAGGTATATATGATTCAAACATACGTCATGTTATGAAAAAAAGTTACCAGGAAAACGAATATCACTCGTCAGACGAGCTGCGCTGGGGCTTTGACCCGTTAGGTAACCTCCAAAGTGGGCCCCCAAAGATGTCAAATCTGCCCTTAAGACTGTTTGCCAAGCTCGGGCCAACTTTTTTTACAATGTTAAATGCCCAAGCACGCTTGATCGTCAAATCCAGCTAATTTCTCATACAAAACGTACCGCTTTTTGACCTTTAATTTTCAGCCAAAAAAATCTGTAATTTTGGGAGGCAGTTCAGAAAGGATGAGCGTATGTCGCTATCAAAGCACATTTTGAGATTTCAAATAATTATCTCCTACACAAAATTGGTAAGTTACTACAAATTAACAGTTTGGTGTCATATTTACGGTCATTTAATAAGAAAAGTGAGCAATATTTGGAAAATGTGCCTAGATACCCCCTATTACACATTCCTTCTTAACATTTTGGTGCAAAGCACAACCCGATAGGACCACCGAAAGAGCTTCCAAGTGATCCAGAGTCCAGACTTTACCTCTGCGCTCTGCGTCAAAGCCTGGTTTTCTCGAGCTTACCCAACAATCTTAAGGTCCCCTGTCTGGGCCCGGGGTAAAATTTGCCCCAGAGCATGGCTCTGCTAATCGTAAAAGGCGATTCAAGAGACAAAGTCTTCCTCGCAAACATCAGCTAGTAAGATGGGTAGTATATTACTCCCCGAATCTAGAGACGAGCTCTGGCAATCGTCGTCGGGGACCTTGCCCCCTTCCCTTGACGACCTCCCCGACGACGATGACAATGACATAACAAACGAAGACAAAGATGATGACGACCGCGACGTGAGAAACCTCCTTTCCTCCCCTTACCTGTGGCTGGTTCTGACCAGCATTAGCCCCTCTCCCCCCTAGGTAAGAGTGGTGCATTATGATCTAACGGTTGACGCGTCCTTAATCCAAATAATCCAAAAAGTCTTAAGGTATACACAATTGAAACATTCGGCATTCTATATAGTAATAGTGACCATGAAAAAGAATATTACTCATCATTATTTCATCATTTTTGGTATTTATGTAGGCCAATATTATATATATAATATGTTAAACCTTGGTTTTATTGTAGGCGACAATGACGCTGTTAAATTGGTTCGAAAGACAGAAATTTAAAAAATGCTATTATGTATTATGTATTATGCATTATGTGTTAAATACAGACCAAGATGGTTCCTCTATGATCTGTCCCCTTTGTCACTTGATGAGATTATGCAATGCGATTTAGAAGTAGAGAATTTCGATGAGGATGATGTTGACATAGATGTTTCGGAGGAGAGAACCATACAAGCACAATAAACGTTGCACCCTAAGTATACCATGTAATCGATGTGTAATAAAAATTGCAATAATCAAAATAATAAGCCTACAATAAATAATATTCAAATTTTACTTCACTGTGGTTCATTGTTGTGTCTGCATTTATGTAATTAGATTTACTTAGTTGTCCTCCTTCGTAAATCGGTTTTTAACTGAATCAGATAGAAGTTAAATAAGCTTAGGTAAATGAATATGATAACACAGGTTGAAGAGTGCGTGTTAAAACAATTATTTAACAACAATATTTCTGAGAATCTAATAGTAATTATTTATATTTATATATTTCCTTCTTCTAACCCACACTTAACCTGCACTGGACCTGAAAAGCAGGAAGGGTTCTACGTTGTAGAACACAAAAATGTCAAATCTTGACACCAATTGGATTACCAATACTCTTCATCTGCTTTGATATTTTACTCATTTTGTCGGAATAGCTAAATAAAGTTTATCTATACATTTTTACATGGTAAGCGGGTTATCAACCCCTAGTTACGGCTATGTTTATCTTACTTTTCTTTCCCAAATTAAATTATAAATCGATGCTAACGTAATACGTATGGCAATATTTTGCACCCTCACAAGAACAGATCACTGCAATCCGTTTTATTGATTGTAGGCCATTTTAATTACACATCGATTGCCGGGTACTAAAGCCAAATTTAGGTTAAAAATTTAAATTAAAAAGACAATTTGATCGTATTGACCAATTTGTGTACAATTACATAGGTAAAAGTGGCAATTAATCTCATATTATTTTATTTTAGGAACTAGCGATCATAAACAATGACAAGTGAATTATGTATTGAAGCCACCTTCTCAAGTTCTCGATTCATCTCGATCGCTTGCCCTCCCTTTTGTCCGCCCGGTCGAGGTCCGATGGTGGGAGTATACCTGAGTGTAGTTTCCCCTACTAAGCAAGTCCATAGATAGCGTGAGGCACCTATAACTCAATTGACTGACTGTAATGAATGTAGACCTTGTCTTAGAGTTAGTGCATTATACATGGACCTGATAAGTGATAACGACATTTAATTTACGTAGGCCTACGTGGTACGGATACGGTGGGGAGAGGACCAGCAGTTGATAGGCACCGATAACTTAACTGATGTGTGCCCTAAAATCCCACTAACTAACTCGGAGTTAACGGTGGAGGTAGGGTACCAGATGGCTTCAAGGGAGCTCCTAGCCCGACTTGTCTGTGGTCTCGTCACACATGATAAATAGGTTTTTATTCTGAATAGCCATCTTTAGCTCTTCCACTTTTTTCTGGCCAACAATCTGAATGTAGTGCTGCCAAATCCGATCTTGATGTCCCAGGAAATGGGAAGGCCATCGTAAGCTACAGGGTACTCACAGTCCATTTGAAAAGATTGTCTCCTGTGTGGTCCTCTACCACACGTTCATTACTTAAAACATGATTAAAAGACTGGAAATCTTTACTTAAATAATGAACTGTCGGAGACATGTAACTATCATTAGCTCTCGACCCCTTGTCCCCCCGCGTCATCCCTTACGTCCCTCCCTTCGTTTCGATTAACCAAGTTGCATAAATATGAGACGTAAAGCAATATCCAATCAAAAATCGAGCTCCAACCATCAGTTGTCATGGCCAAACACGGAATGCCTTCTAAAAGACATGGGCCAGATGAGAAGCAAGCTTCTGTTGTTCACTTTCGTATAGTTGAGGAATTATTGATCTTGAAATCGTAGTACAGGACGGTATTTCATACTTGGAATCTAGAACAGAAATAAGATGCTTGTACCCCACGTCACTCACCATCGAATAAGGTTGAAAGTCTGTGGCAATCATGCTGCCAATCGCACCAGTTATCTTTTTGGCCCTGTCACTATTTTTGTCATAATGTTGCTTTTTTTTTACAAACATCTGGCAGACACGATTGGCTAGGTCCGTCCTGGTCCTAGCCAACCTTCTAGGCCTACCTTCAACGATTTTTCGGCCGATTTCTTGTCGACGTCTTTTCTCTTGGCATCCGAATATTTTGCATTCACTTTCGGGTGCATTTGAAGATGGCGAATCATGGCCGTCGTGCAACCCGTTGTCGATTTAATATTCTTGTTGCAAATGTTACTACTCTTTGCATTAAGTATGGGGACAAGGCATGTCCCATGGGCATACGAGTCATACAGTATGTTTTGCCCCTATAGTACAGGCCATGGAAGTGTTTGGTTCTCTCTTATTCTGTGTTCGTTGTCTCAGTGCTGTGCTCTGTAAAGCCCGAGGGGTTGACGTGTTAGGTTCTATTCTGTGTGGGATAACAGCCAGCCTTCCCATGCTGTTCTCTCTTTGTCTCTGGTCTTGAAACAAATGTGTTGGACATGAAATGCTCCGTGTTATAAATGTTTCATCCACAAAAACAGTCAAACCAATGCTTAACGCAAAATCGCGGCAATATTGTATCGCGTCGTTTAACTACGCTACACATACAAATATCCCTCGACCACAATAAATTACACCTCTAAGAGCTCATGTGGCATTGTTATCTATGCGATTTTGAAAGTAATTGCGTCTCAATAAAAATGGCTGACTTATGAACATATTCATACAGCAATGCAGACAAGGCAATGCCAACTGGTGATCGATTGATTGGCCATTGTATCTATTTGCAAGTATTGCTTTTGAAGTGAAATGCACCATGTTACAGTTAGTCCATAGAAAAATGAAAATCCCTGAAAATGTGATATTGGCGACAATATAGTGTCGTCACGATGAGCCTCACTACATATCTTCATATATTACTCAAACAAATTAATTACACACCTAAAAGCACATGTGCCACTGTCATCAACATGATTTAAAAACCATCGATGCACCTTGCGTGCAGCTTCGATATGACCTCGCCGCCCCGCACCTTTTGACAACTACCGGCACGCACACAGCACAGCAGAGAGCCTCGCCTCGCAGTCGGGCTGTTGTTCTTGTCCCAGGCAGACGTGTTTTGTCCGCGCTCTTCGTTCTGGTCTCATTGGGCCTCCACAGTACATGGAATTAGCTTCTGTTTCTACTGTATGTGTTGCTTGTTCAAGTCTTTGCTGTGTCCTCGTTCTTATTCATCATTTTGTTTAATGTTTGCTTTCTTCAGGAGGTTGTTTGTTCTGTCCAGACTGGAAGGTTTAGTTCTCTCTTTATTCTGTTCTGCTCAGTGTTGTGCTCCGTCTGTTCCGTCAGTGCAGCCTGAGGAGTTGATGTTCAGAAAGTGCTAGGTTTTGTTCAATGTGAGATTAGTGCTTTGACACAGTTTATGTGCTGTTCTTTTTCCGCTCTTGTTCGGACTCCACAGCACATGGCGTTGGCTTCCGTTTCTGCTGAATGTGTTCAGTTAGACGTCTGTTATCTTTAAGAGAATGTCTGTTCTGTCAAGACTGAAAGGTTTTGTTGCTAGTAAAGCGTTGTGTGATCTCAGTGTTGTTTGGTCGGTGTTTGCCTCTGTTCAGTGCGAGATTAGAGGCTTGACACACTATAGTGGTGCTGAGTTCTGTGCTGTTTTTTGTTGTTGTATAGTTATTCATTTAATTTATGAAACTAGTTTAATTTACTGAAGAGAATTTTTTAAATCAAACACCTCTTGGAGTTCATGTGCTAATGTCATCACGTAACATCGATATGACCTCGCCTACCCGCACCTTTTGAGCGCCATCTACACAGGCTGGTGTCGGACGTCTTAGAATAATGCAACTGTGCTGGTGTGCTGTAAATATATATTGACGAACAACAATTGTTATTTGAATACGGTATGCCTGCCTATAGGCTAATAAATTTCTAGGGACGATTCACAACTACAGATTATTGTTCTATTTTTCAATAAACAGACCTACCAGGATATTAAACAACTGTGAAACATTTGATATAGAACATTTAACCTCCTCATGCTCAAAGATGTACACTCAAAGTTGCGTCTCGTTACTGCGTTTGAGGTAAAATGTTAGTCCATAGTAAAAGAAAAATCCCTGAAAATATGATATCTGCAACAATATAGTGTTGTCACGATGAACTTCACTATATATCTTCATATATTACCTGCAACCAATTAATTACACACCTAAAAGTACATGCGCCACTGTCATCAACACGATTTGATAAAAAGTCAATGCACCTTGAGTGCAGCTTCGATATGACCTCGCTGCCCCGCACCTTTTGACTACTACCTGCAGGCACACACCAGAGCAGAAAGCTTTGCAGTCGGTCTGTTGTTCTTGTCCCAGGCGGACGTGGTTTGTCCGCTTTCTACGCTCTGGTCTCATTGTGCCTCCACAATACATGGAGTTAGCTTCTGTTGCTGCTGTATGTGTTGCTTGTTTAAGTCTTTGCTGTGTCCTCGTTCTCATTCATCATTCTGTTTAATGTTTGTCACTTTAGGAAGTTTTCTATTCAGTCCAGACTGAAAGGCTTAGTTCTCTCTTAAAGGCCCGCTGTAGTAAAGTAACCTAGTCTAGTTCAACGTCATTTCTAGCTAGAAAACGATAGCCGAAACGCGACTTAAATCGGATCAGCCGCCTAGGATTTATCGCTAGTTAGTGTTTCACATGGCTATGATGTGACGTCATCTCAGTCAGACGCTTCACGCAAGCACGGCGTTTCCTGCTATCGGCTAGCGGCTCGACTTCCGTGACACCCACACCCTACACCGTCATCAGTCTTAGGACCACCGTAGCAGTGGCGTAGGAACCGGGAGAAGGTAAGGTAGGCAATGCCCTACCTAAGTTTGACCCAGGGGCAGGGGGTCAAAACTATTGTGAGCTAAATATTAATCCCAGTATTTCCATAGTAAACATGCACATACACTTATACAATTCGAATCACCTTGGTAAAACGAATATGTTTTCCTATGCTTTGTTGTTACATAAAAAATAGTCTGAAATTTACTAAAATGGGCAACTTCACGTTCATTTTTTGAGTTTTTAGATCGCAGATAGTTGCTGTCAAACATTGTTTACATAGTCCGAGTGCTTTTAAAACATGACGTAATAACTGTAGTATGTTGAATTTGTTTTCGCCTTTGCTGCCGCCCACAAAATCTGCTAATATATTTGCCCCCCCCCCCCCCACTCCCCCAAACTTTCAAAACGTTCCTACGCGTCTGCACCGTAGGTCACAAATACAGTGTCTCTTTGGCAGCATTTTTCCAGTATTTCATGTGAAGTAGGGTGAAGTTTTGTGTGTAAAGTAATAACTGTATGTTCACTAACTTAGTGCTTTATTTAGATATTATACATACCGTGGTTATTTTGTATAGGTTTGCAGCCATACTTTTTATACACTCTTTACAAAATATAAACAAGCATGGATATATGCTACGTCTTTGGTTGCAATAACAAAACTAAAAAACGCCAGAAATGACGGTAAAAAGTTAGTTTTCACAGATTTCCCGATCGCGAAAAATCACCTACTAGACATCGTGCGTGGGTGAACAAAGTTAATCGCAAAGGTTTCACTCCCAACCAAATACACTTTAATTTGTTACGAGCATTTTGTGGATGAAGATTTTGAACTATCATCTTCATTAAAACATCAATATGGCTTATTTCGAAATAAATAAGTTCCACGTAATTTTCTAAAAAAAAAAAACAGTCTGATAAAAGTGACACTGACACTGACATGAACGTTGACGGCCTCGAAGAAGAGAACGTTACCTGTAAAAAGAATAGTAATTTTCCGAAAGCCAGACCAACATTCAATCTGTTTTTCGTGTTGGGGAATGTCTGAAGGAACTTTTTGTTCTATGCACAAGATGCGTCTCTCATCTAACAAACCGAAACGTAGAGCAATCGGTAAAAGGTTCTTCTTTGACTGTTAAAACTAAATGTACGAAAAGTCACTCAATAATAATTCGACGGTCACAGAAACCGTTCAAAAATATGGATTGGGTACAATTAGCATAGCGGCGTCTATGTATGTCTCAGGAACGAGTTCGAATTGTTTTCGTAAGTTTTCTGAAACAATAAATATGTGAAGTAAGTAGTGCATTGTGCAAATAAATAGGCCTATGTGATTTATGAGTGAGAATTTTTATACTATAATTAAGTGGTTTATAAGCCCTGCTATAAAACATACATGGTGAGCCAATTCTTGTTTAGTAGTCGGATTTTAGTAATGAATATAATGGTAATAACGTTCGTTTGTTAGGATGTAGGTCCAAATGGTCCAAACCGATTACCATCCATAGGACGTGAGTTCGAATCCCGCCTGAAGTTTTAATAATAGATTGGAACATATTATTATTATGACTGTGTTCTAAAATCTAAAGAAAATACATTCGATGTTTTGTGCCATAATTTAAAGTGAATTCAGATACATAATGAATTTCACTGAACCTGAATTCTTTTCATTTGCTCTCAATTAAAATATTCGGCATCGCATCCAACTGCAGCAGTAAAACCAACGTACACGCCATCGCTGTCGGGATAATTCTGTCTTATTTTCTGAACGACACAAGAAGGAATCACTTTTCTATTGTTTTAGGGTAGACCATTCGTTCATCTAGCTAATAAATTGTTTGTACGCTATAACACGCCACATTTTATTCGTGGCGTCTTATAGTAGATTATATAGAAGCTTTTGATTTACCATCTATGAAGGACACCATGTTTTGTAGGGCATCACTCTCCGTGCAAATACTTTATTCGTCAGTTTCCATAACACTACACTATCCACAATCACACCAATCTGTCGTTACCGTCCATCCCACTAGACCGATTGATCTACCTTATCTTACTTGGACTTACTGGTAAATCATTTTTATCATTTTTTCGGGGTTCGAACCGGGAAGGCTGTATGTTTGACATGATTACTGATTGTTGCCAAGAAAATGCGAAATACCATACTGTCAGTAGTGTCAAGTGTCAAGTGTAAAGCGGTCTGCGTTAGTAAGGCAACGCGTGCATATTATCTCGCTAGCCGCCGAGTCGACAGCTCTCGCCTCGCCTCGATAAGACTGAGATGACGTAGGGTTCCCCCACTCCTCGCTTTCAACGCCCGCTAACTTCGCGGAGAAAGAACACAGCGACATGCGGTTTTCGCAGTTACGTTTATGAGCACGTGCTTTCGAGTAATGTTATGAAATTGGACATTTGTTAAAATTGACCTCACTTTACTACAGAGGGCCTTTAATTCTGTCCTGCTTGTCAGAGAAGCGCTCCGTCTGTCTGCACAGGTTGTGCAGCTTATGTTTGGCCGGTGTTAGTTAGCTTCTGTGCAAGACATGTTGATTAGATGCAGAAAGCTTAATTGACTTTGAAATGACTTCAGTTATTTATACTAATTAGAATATAAACTTACTAATCATTTCTATCCATCGAGTTGGAATTTGATGGCCCTACCGTCTGAAAAAAAACGTACATCAAACGTTATTTAAGAAAATCATTTTAAGCTTTGTTGGCGATGTGTGTAATTTTATTGCTGCAAAATAAATTCAATACAATACAATACATTACAGCTCACAGGTAAACAGCTGCTCTAGCAGTGATGATGAGGATTGGTAGGTTGATTTCTCCTTCATGATGTTATTTTGTATTGAAAAACTCATTCTTCTCCCGTAGTGGCGCCCTCGGCGGTGGTCCATACGATTAGGGCGTTTTTCTGAAGCATATGACACTAGGTGGACCGTGTTCCAGTCCTGCATAAGCCAAGATTGTAATTGTTCTTCACCCTCATCTGTCACCACTCATCGTCTCGAAACAGCATTATTACAATAATAAAGACCAACATCAATATATTGTATTTATATTTTTAAGAATTAAAGACCCTGGGGCACACTGTTGTGATTTTAGTCAGGATATTCATGTCGCGCTTTGCTGTTGCTTGGCAAATAAAGCCCATCACTGATGCAGTTATGAGAACACTCCTTTTTGTACGCCATACTTTTCAATCGGACTGATAAGTCTTGTCCGTATTTAATGTCTTGGACATAATCTACCGATGTATGTGTTATATTTCTGTACCTTAAAAAACTGGTGAGACTGCAAGTACACGAGGCAGGTATGGTCAGATTCTGCATCCCTTGCATTTGCAGGCTTTAACAATTGCATGAAGGGAAGGTAGTTTTTTTCTGGATGGGTTGCAGTGTAGTTTTAAGTTTTTACATAATGTGGACAACCTTGCTGGTCAATGTGGGCATCCTCTGGTTTAAAGTGTAGCGGGCGTGGCACCCCAATCTCAGATTTTGCATTTTCCACTTTGTACTATTTGAAAGGTAAGTTAGCTGATTTTAAAGGTGACCCTTTGTATTTTCTTTTGGACGATGGAATGTCTGATAACTTGCGTACATGATGCTTCCGTGTTCGTAGTCGCATCGCGAATTAACTCTACTACACCTAAGAAAGTGACCATTTCACTTTTGCAATGAGCGGTTGGCCTAGCTCCTGCCGGACACTCGCATTGTGTCTGCAGGATCTCGCCTTCGGCATAAAGAGAGATGTCACCAGTATACTCCACATTTTTTTTACATTTCCGCTCGAACACTTGAGCGAATGAATCACCTATCCCCCACAGATGAACATTGAATGAATTGCATGAAGTTTTTATGGAAAATGGAACTGAACTATATTCGCTCTTGATATGGACTTGAAGATAGCGTAGCTCACCCAAAATGGTTTTCGTTGGGATCTTGTAATTTATATAATTTATATAAATTTATTTTTTTGGCTCTTCGAAACCAACAGCGGCGTAGCTACCGCCCGAGCTTGACCCGGAAGCAGAGGGGCCGGGGAGGGGGCAAGTATTACAAGTGTTTTGCAATGTGCAAATTTAAAGTGACAATGATAAGCATAATTTTCGTAATTAAAAAATACTGAACACAAAATTGCCATTGGTATGATTGTGCAGAGAACGACCACTGTGTGCACGATTGTAACGGGAAAAATGAATAATATTCTTCATATTATAATATTTCAGATTATTCAAAGAATAACAATTTGGTTATACCTGTATGGCAGTAGTTTTTCGCGTTTTAACATTTTATCCCAGATTACTCTGCCGAGAGTTTGGTGTGTTGAAGAGCCTGGTTTTATCCACTTTTTGGTTGATGTGCTGTCATTTGTTTCAATTCCCGTATGTCTCCATTCATGGGAAACGGTGTTGCCCGCCCACGCATGCTTATTTCCAACGTGCATCATAATGCTGGTGAACTTCTCTAGCAACTCATCTTCGTTTCCGTTATACGTTTTAGAGCACCACCGTTTATGATTGATGATACTTTGTTTCCAATCACTGACGAGTGGATTTTTATTTTCGATTGCCTTTAATTTTTTAGACAAACTTTTTGAAATGTGCGGGACGCCATATTCATGCGTAATAGTGGGATACACGGTTCTTATTAATGGACCTATACCGCGTTGCCGATGGGATAAGAAAAATTTAATTGTTATTTTGCTTGTCAAAGAATCTAAGATCTTAGCACACGCAGCCTTTTCTAACTCTCCGTCAACTTGACCACGCTGTGAAATCAAAAAGTCGATGATTTTACCAGAATGAATGTCCATTATACTATATGTAACATTTGGCTGTGAAGCCTGGCGAATAGAACTGTCCATCCCCAGAGACCCAAATATCGTAATTTGATTTGTTTAGTGTGGCAACTTCATTATCGCGCATTGTAGTCCAAGTGTCAAGTATTGCGGGTCAAACATACTTTTTGACGTGCCTGTAGTATGTTAATGCCGAAACAAATGCAAATTGCAGTGCATTTGCGAAATTCTTGAAGTACGAGAAATTTATACCACAGGTATAAATAGCAGCCATGAATGTACGTTTCCAACTGAAATCTTCCCCCTCGTAGGTTGTGAATACCACGTTTCGGAATGTCCATTATGACACATTGTGCAAACAATCAACATAGATCCCGTTATATTTTCTTAAACTTATAACAGGAGATCCACATGCTAAACAAAAGTTAAACAGCATTTCCAGGTTTGCCCATAATACGAGAAAAACTGAGGAATTTTTAGTCTCCTCGTTGTCTGTGAAGTGATCTTCAGAGTTCTCAGAATGTCAATCAGTGTCCGATTCATGTTCATCCGAGCTCTCCGTCCCAAAATATTCGTCGTGGTCATGGTTTTCATTTGCATTAGATTTGCTTGCAGGGCTTACACCCAAATTTACGCTCTCTGCCAGATGATTGGCTCTTTACTGTATTTCTATGGATTTGGTTTTCGCGTTACCCACAGAAGTTTTTTGATGTTCAGAGGCGTCAAATGGTGTAGTAACAGAGTAACTATAGCGAGAAGTAGAGGGCGTGGACTTTGTTAACACGTGACTTGCAATTTTCTGCTTTTTGTTTAGTGTCATTTTGTCAAGCGTTACGTTTTCAATTTAATCACGTTTGTTTCTAGCCACATTCTTTCCTTCTTTACCGGCACGTCTAATTTACCTCACAATTTGACAGATGGAACCGCACATTTCTTTAATTCACGTTTTGATTTTACATTTCCCATTAACTTTAATTTTATACTGTTAGCAATTTCATAATCGTCTTTAACGAAATGCCCGGTTTGCTGGGAGCAAATTTATCCCGTTTAATTTTCGCTTGCCAGGATTTGTATCTCACAGGAGATTTGTCCCTGTTCGGAAATCGGTGAAAAGATATATTGTCCGTACTTGCAAATCTTTTACTGCATCCGTATACACAGCATGCATATACCATGTTTATTGTCTTGTGCGACAAGAAAACTGACACTATAGGCTATTTTCAACAATATTTACACGTGATTTACACAGTTGAGCACAGACTGCGGCTTAGGAAAAGTATCGAATGCCGCACCCTTACATAGTTTGTAGCTTGCAGTCACTCGCATTAACCATAATATACTAAAATGATTAATTTAACTGCTAATATATTATTGAACAAATTACACTGAAAAATAAAAGCAGTAAGGAAAACTAGTGACAAAGTCGACACCACCTATAATTATGTTTGTTGTTCATTTTAAAAACATTTGGGCAGTCGACGTCGATTTTTGTTTTCAATTTCCCGTCATAGCGCTTCACTTGAGTAGCTGTAAGCACTCCAGCCAATGTTGAAAGTAGTGTGACTGCTTTGTTGTCTTTTTAAATTATGTTTGACAAAGTTACATCAGCTACACTACTCACAAACCCCTCTGAATAACCTCTCTCAGACTTTTTTAGAACATCATCTTTAGGGACCTTACAGTCTAGGACTCTGTTCCATCTCACAGTCCCTAGCAAATAGATGCCATTCTTTTTCAGCTACACAAGATGAGGTTCCGATGTAAAGTAATTGTCAAAGTACAGTTTATGGTTCTTTGTTGTTTGTTTGTTTGTATGTCTCGCCATAACGTTCGAACGGAGGTTCGGATCGAGTTGAAATTTGGACCATCCGCAAGCTTCGTACTGGATTGAAGAACTGTAATCGAAAAGCATTTTGCGTGAACTGTGCACAAGAAACACATGGAACAGAACCCTGTAAATCAGAAATCCTTTGTATGAATTGTAATGGCGATCACCCTGCGTCTTCATTCAAGTGCCCTAAGTATTTGGAAGAAGATGCTATACAAAAGATCCGTGCTGCGGAAAACATTCCAGTCTTCGAGGCTAGAAAGAAACACCTGAGCATGTCTGCACCAGTTCTTAAAAGATCCTTTGCTGAGATTGCTCAGAAACCAGGACCACCTGTTAAGGATGCGGTAACTGCTTCTCAACAAGTTACCATGAATAACACTGCTGATCCGGAACAGTACTCAGAACTTTTGCAAACCATAACGCAACTAAAGACCACAATTGAAAGCCTCCAAAAACAGCTTGATGCACAAGCTGCTTTCATCGCAGAACAAAACCAACTTATCAAAGAACTACTGGCCTCAAAAAGTCCTCTACCCACAGGACCAAAAAAACCGACAGGGAAACAACAGCAGGAACATGCAAAACCTCAAACTTCATCTACAAAGCCTAAAGCTATAAAACTAAAAAGGAACAACAATATGAATATGGATTTAGTTGATGAAAACGTGTCTGACTCAACCATGATCACTGTAGATTCGGACGATCAGCCAATTACTGTTAATTCTAGAGTAGCAGCATTTTTAAAAAGAAACTCTCATCCAAAAGAAAACTTTAAAAATCCTAGAAAAAAATCCAAACAAAAATTTTAATATTTGAAACTTTAAAACCAAGTTTTTAAAGTTTTATTATGGACGTTTTAATGCAATGGAACGTAAGAGGTTATTTCACCCTTTCTGAAGAATTGAAACTTTTAGTCTCAAAACACAGCCCAGCCATTTTAGGTCTGCAAGAAACCCATTTTAAATGTACAGACAATCCTAGACTTAGAAATTACTCTTTTTACAGAAACGATGACACCTCAGGAGACCGAGCCAAAGGAGGAGTAGCTACTATCGTACACGATAGTATATACTCAGAATTGTTGCCGCTCACAACACCTCTGCAGGCAGTTGCTGTCAGAGTTGCTCTTCTTAGTCTAGTCACACTATGCAATCTGTACCTGCCTCCCCATGCTGTGATATCGAAAAATCTAGTCAATAACCTTTTACAACAATTACCACGTCCATTCACTTTACTCGAAGATTTTAATGCTCACCATGTTCTATGGAGCAACGCCTCATCTAACCCACGGGGAGTTTTAATCGAAGAAATTTTAATGACCCGAAACCTAATCCTTCTTAACAACAGGGACCCAACACATTTTAGCACTGCCAACGGTTCCTACTCAGCTATAGACCTTACTATATGCTCTCCTTCCCTCTCACTTGATATTGAGTGGGGTGTCCTGCCAGATTTAGGTGGAAGCGACCACTTCCCTATTCTGGTTAAGATCACCCACCAGGGAGAACCAAGACAAAGGGCACCTAAGTGGGACATCAAGAGGGCTGACTGGTCAGCGTTTGAGAAACTAGCTGTGATTAGTGAAAAAAATATGATGACATTCAAGACGAAGTAAATTATATTACTAACACAATTATCTCCGCTGCCAAATCCACAATCCCGCAAACATCCATTCACCCTAGATGCTTACCAGTTCCTTGGTGGAACGCCGAGTGCAAGGAAGCCATAAAAAACGGCAAAAAGCTCTTAGTTTTTAATAAATTTCCAACACAAGTCAATCTGGATGCTTTTAGAAAACTTGGGCCAAAGCAAGAGCTATAATCCGAATATCGCGGAAACGTTCTTGGGAAGAATACGTCTCGTCAATTACGTGTCGAACTCCCATGACAAAAGTTTGGGACAAAGTCAAAAAGATATCTGGAAGGAATACATTTTTTAGTCCTTCCGGCATTCTTGATGACAATGTTTTAAAGACATCTCAATTAGACATCGCCGATGCCTTTGGCAAACACTACTCTAACATCTCCAGCTCCAAGCACTACTCCCCACAATTCCTAAAGAACAAAGCCCGTGAAGAATCATACTAGAGATGGGAATTTTGGCCCGGCCCGGCCCGAAAGCCCGGCCCGGCCCGGCCCGGCCCGACTTTCGGGCCGGGCCGGGCCGGATGTTTTTGTTATTTTCGGGCTTCGGGCCGGGCCGGGCCCGAAGCATTAAAATTTCGGGCCGGGCCGGGCCGTTTCGGGCTTTCGGGCCAGTTCGGGCTTTCGGGCCGTTTCGGGCTTTCGGGCTTTCGGGCCAGGCTTCGGGCCGGGCACCATATTTAACTTAGGAAATAGAGATTGGTGTTTTGGCCCGGCCCGGCCCGGCCCGGCCCGGCCCGGCCCGGCCCGACTTCTCTATGCTTCGGCTCCAGCTCGGGATAGTTTCGGTTTCGGGCTTCGGGCCGAGCCAAAGCATTGAGAAGTTGATTTGTGAATCATTTTTTAACTGAATAGGATAAACGTTAAAGAAAGAAAGAAAGAAAGAAAGAAAGATACAGCAGACAGACAAAAACAATGCGTTTTCACAGTCTTATTATTATATTATAATTAAAGTTTCATCTCCTAGAATCCAACCTCTTGCTTAGACTATAATGAGCTTCGACGTCGAGGTGACAGAGGTTTGGAGTGAATACCAACCCCCAACAGACGTACATACTGACGCTTTGTTTTTTAAAAAATTTTCCAAACAAAACCCAATCTGGATGTTTTAAAAAAGGGGGAAAAAGGCATAATGAAACCAAAAAAGTTTTGGGAAAATCGTTCGCGGGGGGGGCGCCCCCGCCAAAATTTGGGACCAAAGTCAAAAGGTATCGGGAAGGGAATACATTTTTTAGTCCTTCCCGGCATTCTTGATGACAATGTTTTTAAGACTCCATTAGCCTGCCGATGCCTTGGCAACACTACTCTAAATCTCCAGCTCCAAGCACTACTCCCCACAATTCCTAAAGAACAAAGCCCGTGAAGAATCATACCCATTACATTTTAATTTGCCGAACAACGAAACATACAACCAGCCCTTTACCCAATGGAAATTTATAACCGCAGTAACTGGCCTGAAGAACTCTGCCCCTGGTCCTGATGACGTTCACAACGAGATGATCAAACGCCTTTCCCCCAAATCTCAGCAATTCATTTTCAACACGCTAAACCGCATTTGGCTAGAGGAGGCATTTCCTAACTCCTGGAGGGAAGCCATAGCAATCCCTATCCTGAAACCAGCCTTCAAATTCCAACTCGACACCTTCTCGCAGTTTGGCCCGTGAATAGGGGTGTTTCACTCCCTGAAACTAATGGCGAGCTCTAGGTCGTCGTCGGGGAACCCCTTCCCTTTGACTACCTCCCCGACGGCGACGACAAAGACAACACGGACGGATGATGACACAGACGGAGACGACCACGACGTGGGGGGAACCCCTGCCCCTCCCCAAATATGCTTGTGGCTGGTTCTGACCAGCACAGGCCTGTCCACCCCTTGTCCCCCCGCGTCATCCCTTACGTCCCTCCCTTCGTCTCGATTAGCCAAGTTGCATAAATATGAGACGTAAAGCAATATCCAATCGAAAAAACCAGGCAAAGACAAAGACCAACTTATAAACTATAGACCAATTACACTCACGAGCTGCCTGTGTAAGCTTCTCGAACGCATGATCAACAAAAGATTAATGTGGGTTTTAGAGAGCCGCAAGCTGCTTGTCCCAGAACAATCTGGCTTTCGACAAGGACGGTCGGTTCATGATCACCTTATCAGGTTAGAAGGGGTATATACGAGATGCATTTTTAACAAAACAAACACGTAGTAGCTATTTTCTTTGATTGGAAAAGGCGTATGATACGGCATGGTTTATATGGCATTTAAAAAACTTTACATATCTAGGGCTTTAAAGGGCCCCTTTGCCAATTTTTATTTCAAACTTTTTATCTGACAAAATTTTTTTTAGGGTTCGGATTGGAAATATTTTATCTAGCCCTTTTTTATCAAGAGAACGGAGTCCACAAGGATCATTTTAAGTGGTATATTTTTTTGCAATATCCATCAACAGTATTACCTCACATATAAAAAAGCCGTCAAATCATCACTTTTTGTAGATGATTTTTCATTTACTTCCGAGCTTCGTATTTAAGTTCGATTGAACGTCAACTCAACTAAACATAAGCGCCTTGAGAGATGGTCAAACGAAACTGGATATAAATTTTTCAATCACAAAAACCACATATGTGCTTTTGAGCCTTCGCCGTGGATTATTTCTCAATCCCGACCTGCACAGGGGAAGCCTGCCGTACATTTGCCGAAATAGCACGATTTTTTGGGAAATGTTATTTGATAAAAAGTTAACGTGGAGGCCACATATCCAACAGCTACGAACCAAGTGTCTAAAAGCCTTGAACATCCTACGAGTGTTTAGCAATACTAATTGGTGAGCTGATCTTACAACCATGTTACATCTTCATCGCTTCCTTATCCGCTCTTAGTTGGATTTTGCTAGTTTTATTTATGATTCGGCTAGACCTTCTTATATCAAGACGTTGGATACAGTTCACCACACTGGTATAAGGCTATCCACAGGAGCTTTCCGTACGAGCCCTATTCCCAGTCTTCTTTGCGAGTCTGCAGAACCATCTCTATCCTCCAGAAGAAAGTACTTAATGCTCAATTACATCGCCTCATTAAAAATATCTCCTACAAACCCAGCTTATAAAGCAGTTTTCGACCCTCCATTTCAAAATCGGTATGAAGTTCGTCTGAAGGCCTCGAGACCGGTGGGCATCCGCTCCCTGGAACTACTTCAGGCCTTTAACATTACACTTCCCCTTGTTTTCTATAAACCAAATGGCGCAATCCCACCTTGGACACTTAAAAAACCATGCTGCATAACACAGCTCTCAAAACACAAAAAGGCCACCACATCAAACATACAATATCAAGCACTATTCAACGAAATCTGATACAACTACAAAGATTTCAGAAATATTTTTACAGACGGTTCAAAAGTGAACAATTCAGTCGGCTCTGCCTTTACAACGGAGAGCAACAACTTCAACTTTAAACTCCATTTCACATACAGCATCTACAATGCAGAACTGTTTGCGATTCTACAAAGCCTCCTGTTTGCTCTTGATAGTAAGGACTCCCAAATTCTTAGTGTGCACGGATTCTTTAAGGCCATTCCAGACGCTAAAATTGACTTCATTGAAGAGTTGCTTTTTGTAACTAATTTTTGAAATAACATGTATTAGGCTATGAAAAAAAATATAAACAAATATTGTCCCTATTTTCGGGGCGTACCGGCTGTTTAATTTGCATATTGCGCCTAATTGCCCTATCAAGTCCAATTTCAAAACGGCTTTTCAGATTATCTTCATTTTTTTATATTAATTTCGTCATCTCTTTGTTCATATGGTGAACAAGTTTCGTAAGGTTTTGCGAAAGGGATTACAAGTTTAAAAAAATTTTATTTGCCCCATAAAATTTGCCCCAACACTCAACTCAATGAGTTAAATAAAAAAATTCATAACTTGTTATCCCTTCCGCAAAACCTTACGAAACTTGTTCACTATATGAACAAAGAGATGACGAAATTAATTTTAAAAAATGAAGTTAATCTGTAAAGCCGTTTTGAAATTGGACTTGATAGCGCAATAAGGCGCAATATGCAAATTAAACAGCCGGTACGCCCCAAAAATAGCGACAATATTTTTTATTTTTCATAGTCTAATACATGTTATTTCAATAATAAGTTACAAAAAGCAACTCTTTAATGAAGTCAATTTTAGCGTCTGGAATGGCCTTAAGTTCACTAGAGGCTATTTGCCAAATTTACACTTCACACCCATTAATTGATAAAATACACCTAATATTGTCGAAACTTGCTGCAAAACAAAAATCAATAGTTTTTTGTTGGGTCCCTGGTCATTCTGGTATTTTAGGAAATGATGTCGCCGACCAAAGTGCCAAAAAAGCTGGTAACAAAACACAAGTTGATTGCCATTTAGTTGTAACGCCAGATCTAAAAGCATTCTTCAAACTCAAACTTAAAGAAAAGTGGTGCAAAGAACGGCATACCATGCAAAATAATAAGCTTCGTGAAATAAAAGACGATGTAACACCCTGGATCTCTTCAAAGCGCTCTTCTCGACACGAAGAGGTTGTTCTGACCCGTCTACGCATTGGACATACACATCTCACTCAAGGATACCTTCTAAGAGGCGAAGATCCACCCCTATGTCAGCAGTGTGGTGAGATTTTAACTGTTAACCCACATTTTAGAAAGAATGTCCCCAACACATGGATGAGAGGAATAATTTTAAACTAAAAACTAAGTTAAAAGAAATTTTATCTGATGAATCTGAGAATATAACAAATGTTTTTAAATATCTGAAATCGACAAAGCTGTATAATAGAATTTAAAAAATTACTTAATTTTACTTAATTATTAATTAAATATGTAGGACTTTGGGCAGCTTCAGGTCACTATTTGAGTTTGAAATTGTACCCGTAGGCCTACGAGCGGTCAACCCATGGGAAGGAAGCACATTTGGTGTTGACTTTGTCTTTGGTTTTATCTCTGCAAGCTTTTTTGCAGCTGGTGTAGGTTTACGGTTAAGAGCCTCACTTATTGTCGTAGGATTCATTTTCTCTGGTGTGACACTAGGTTCAGCCATGCTGGTAGTAGAGGTTTGATGGGCACTGGGATTTGTAGGCGTAATTTGCAGAGTAGGCCTAGGCTTATGCAATGGTTTTATTGTACTCAGCTCTTCTAAATGCATATCCAATATTGGCTCAGTGATTGCAACATCTTCAACACTAGGTCTAGGCCTATCTACACCTTCTTGATTGTTCCTCTCAAAATCTTGGCAACGGTTAACTGACCATACATTACCTTTAATGATGAGTTTGTCAAAGCGCAAGTGTGCTTTGAGGCCTTCATTACGAGCTGCAATGAGGTGTTTTTTAAGATATTCACGATCAGCTTTCACGCTCGAAGAAAAATCTTCTGAGATGGCAAGGCCGGTGCCACTCAGCTTCCTAACATTCCGTAGAATCCAAGATTTTGCTTTATAGCTCAGCAGTTAAAAAACAATTGGCCTGGTTCGCTGGCCAGTTCCTGTTCTGTGTGCTCTTTCTATATCCCAAGGTTGGAGGTGGATATCTAGTTTGCGCTGCAAAACTTCCCTAACCTTAGTCTCTGATACTTCCCAGGTCTCTTTTTTATCTTCTTGAAGACCATACAGAATAAGATTATTTCTTCTACTCTGGTTTTCGAGGTAGTCCTTCAAATTCCAACTCGACACCTTCTCGCGGTTTGGCCCGTGAATAGGGGAGTTTCACTCCCTGAAACTAATGGCGAGCTCTGGGTCGTCGTCGGGGAACCCCTTCCCTTTGACTACCTCTCCGACGGCGACGACAAAGACAACAAGGACGGATGATGACAGACGGAGACGACCACGACGTGGGGGAACCCCGGCCCTCCCCATTTGCTTGTGGCTGGTTCTGACCAGCCCTGGCCTGTCCACCCCTTGTCCCCCCGCGTCATCCCTAAAGTCCCTCCCTTCGTCTCGATTAGCCAAGTTGCATAAATATGAGACGTAAAGCAATATCCAATCAATCAATCAATCAATTTGTTTTTCTAAATTTACTACCTTATTACGTAGTAAATGGTTTTCCCTGTTAACAATAAGATTATCATCTTCGAGCAGCTTTAGGTTGGCTGCTAGGCTTATCGAGAGGTCGTTAACTTCTTTTGCCATGGACGTGTTGCAGACCTCAATTTTGTTGATAATCTCCTCTTGGCTAGCTTGAATAATAGCTTTGATGTCATTCACGGAAAGACTTATTTTGACTGAGATAGACCAACTAGGCCGTACTTTTTGAGGTTAAGTTGAGACTACGAGGTAGCGTATTTGAGATGAGTAAGTATGGTTATGAAGTTCAGTTTCAGTAGGCTACATACAGTTCATGAATCAGTCTCATAACCTTATAACCGTACCTAACACAAGATTTACATGTCCTAGGTCTATGGACCCTTACCTTAAGCAATCTACTTCTGTATTATTAAACTTAATTGAACTTAACACGTAGTATGGTAACAAAAAATAAAAAATATGCTAGAAAAGTAACAAATCGCAGTTGAGATTTGCAAAGGCGCGGGTCACAACCGTCACAAACTGACAAACACCGCCTCGGCAATGTCAGAAGTGCGACGAGCTACTAACACAACTAGGCCTATTCCAGTTCCAATTCTTTCATACGCCGACACACCTGTTGCAGGGATTTGGGTCTTTCGAAGCATACGCTTAAGCCTTTAGAGAAAATTTTCAAAGGGAAATGCACTAAATGAGTGAAGTGGTCCTAAATATTTGGCATGCCTACTTAAATGTATAAGGTTGTGCACATTGTACACCAAACCTTCTTTGCCATATTTGTCAGAAAATTCAGAAACAAATCTCAGCAACAACTCATCGCCCTGTCATTCAAATCAACATAAAACCCTTTGCAAGACACAAGAACAGTAATTCCACAAAAAACAGCATGAAATGATTGTACAAAGATTCTGTAAGTATTGTTTTAAAAGATAAACAGGACCAAAAATATACAAAAGAAATTGGCGATACTCTACAGCCTTCCACATTGGCACTTCTACCAATAATCTTGGTTGCCGACCAAACTCAGAAGGCCAAAATGATCGAGCACATAAAAGGAAACTGTTCAACTGATCAAGATGGCATAATCTTAAACGCTGGGGGCTGCTTCTTTCTTTCCTTGACATTATTATTTGACTACCTCCCCGACGGCGACGACAAAGACAACACGGACGGATGATGACACAGACGGAGACGACCACGACGTGGGGTAACCCCTGCCCTCCCCATATGCTTGTGGCTGGTTCTGACCAGCACAGGCCTGTCCACCCCTTGTCCCCCCGCGTCATCCCTTACGTCCCTCCCTTCGTCTCGATTAGCCAAGTTGCATAAATATGAGACGTAAAGCAATATCCAATCAAATTGACATTATTAGACGTCGCATGACTCCCAAGCACACCAAATGCATGTAGTCAAGGGGAAACGTAGACACTAGACCAATATTTAAATTTGAGAGTGGGGACACAGGGACTTATGATGATGAAGATCAACCATCTTATCAAAAGCAACATCTTTCCGTTAATGGAGCATTTATATCTGGGTAAGTCATACGCCCTACATGCTGCTACAGGCACAAAGATTGCTCGGAATGTCTTTCAGTATTATCCTACACGATGCTAAAGTTTCTTGGCGATCTATTTCTAGAAACTGTCCCAACTTTAAATTTGTGTCACCTGCAGGGACATAAGTGTCTTCATCAGTCCCATCAGCCCGGTTGAGTCGGACTCATGCTTGGAAGATGACTGTTCACATTGGATTTTTACATCCAGATTACCCAAGTAATGTCCAGTTTAAGTTTTCCGCATGGCGAGCATCAGCCTGATTGTTCGTTAGCATCTTCAGTTTGTGGCGGAGGACTATAGAGACTTGGTCTCCGATCCACTTGTCGCAGTCCTCTTTTAATAATCCTTCATCTGAAAGAGAGTTTGGATTCACTTCTATTATAGTTTACCAGGCTGGGCAGAAGGCCTTGCCTAGACTACCCTCTAACATGTATGGCCTTGTTCTGTCTCTAAGTTTTGATATCAGATTATATAGCCACATTTATTTGCACAAGGTTACAATTAGCCTGTAATACTCCCAATCCAATGTCAAGAGTGTGCAAATTAGTTTTTTCAATGATCTGCTTACACCCGCACTTCAACCTTCAAATGTGTGAGCCAGCGGTTTAGCCGAGCTCGTTTAACCGGTTCCCACTCGAACACCGAAGTTAAGCAGAATCGGGCGTGGTCATGGGTAGAGTGGGTGACCGCTCTACCCTGAAACTCACGTATACTGCTGGTTAGAGCAGATGGAGGGTTCGAAAGCTAGTGTAACGGCTTCGTTCTCCTCGACGCCCTGCTCGGCAGTCGGGCTAGTGGAGGAACCTACATGACTGTCAAAGTTAAAACCGTCCTTTCGGATGGAACGTTAAGCCTTTGGTCCCCTTGGTACTTTTCGAAAGGAGTAGGCTACGTGCTGGTACCGGGTTTCCCCTCCTCCCTTCTGTTCATACTTCATCCTCATCTATCACCACTCATCGTCTCGATTAGCCAAAGTGCATAGATATGAGACGTTAAGCAATATTCAATCAATTCAATTCAAATGTGTGTAGGGCCTACCAAAAGTCAGTGACAGAGGGGCACTTAGAGGGTTACACACATATAGGGTGGTTATTTTGGCTAATTTTTTTCCCAAAACTCCTCTGAGTTAGGTAGCAGAGCTGGGGAAACAATGTTTTAAAATTATCATTGTTATTATAATAATGTTGTTTTTTGTTATTAAGATTTTTTTAATATCACTGAAAACTACGAGGTTGGTAAATGTAGACATGCTGATTCTATGGTGTAATTATACCTTGTCAAATTTACAACCACAAATTACATGATGTTCTGGAATAATCAATTTTTTTGATATTGTCGTCTCCTACCTTACTTGTTTATCAAACCACGCAGAAGCCCATCAGAAACTCGCATCCGAAATGGAGAAATTTCCCAAGACTTGTTTAGCTGGAATTTCAGCTAAACGACAGTCCTGCTTATATTCTAACCATGCATTGGTAATGGCTACATCAACCGTGTGCATTATAAGTCGAAGCGTCCTCTTTCTAGATCTAATGAAGATTCTATAAAGGGTGATTAGCTGATCCAGCAGATCTCCTCCACCTATACTCTGATTGTACATGGCGATAATCTGGGGCCGATCTATGTCAATGTATGTTCTCCTTTTCTTGTCCCACCGCTGGACCTTATCACGTTGGCCGATTCCAACAAAGTTCGATGCTAACGTAACGACTTTGTTGTCTTGCCACTTTACCATGACGATTTCGTCTAGGCTTACAACTTTGTCACAAAAAAGCTCTCTGTCCAACCCTTGTCCCCCCGCGTCATCCCTTACTCCCTTCGTCTCGATTAGCCAAGTTGCATAAATAAGAGATGTCAAGCAATATCCAATTATTTTTTCATATCCTTATCCAATGTGAGGTTTGGAGGCTTGGAGTAGCAAATCTATTTATTCTGACAGTTCCTGCAGCCCAGATCCTCTTCTGTTTTAAAATTGTGCAGAAGCGGGTAGGATAAAAAGTAATTGTCATAAAAAAGTTTATGACCATTTTGTTGCATTCTTTTTGCAAGGTAACCTGGCTTGTTCATCTGCATCATGGCCAGTTTTTCTTGCCTTGGTAAGCAATGAAGTCATATGCTATGGCCGCTTTTCACCACAACAAACAACTATTTTTATTTTCCTATGGCCATCAAATTTTCCAACTCGCAACCTTCTCGTTTGTTTGGCCCGTGATTAGGGGAGTTCTTCTCCTGAAACTAATGGCGAGCTCTGGGTCGTCGTCGGGGAACTTTCCCCTTCCCTCCCTGATGGCGACGACAATGACAACACGGACGGATTTATGTGATGACACAGACGGAGACGACCACGACGTGGGGGAACCCCTGCCCTATCCAATCGTTTGTGGCTGGTTCTGACCAGCACAGGCCTGTCCACTCCTTGCCCCCCGCGTCACCCCCTTAGTCCACCCTTCGTCTCGATTTGCCAAGTTGCATAAATATGAGACGTTAAGCAATATCCAGTCCAGTCTATGGTTGAGGTTTTCCCTTGACGTATTGCTTCCCAGAAAGTTGTCCAGTGAATGGCACCATCTGTTCATCGATACACAGATTCTCTTCATAGGGAAGGCTAAGGCATCGCTCTCTTACACTATTAAGCAAGGGACGAACTTTGAAAAACTTGTCCGTACAATCAGCTGGAATTCGAGGTTAATTACGCAGTGTAAACAGCATAGTAATTCCTAGGGTAGTGTTCCAGTAGAGCCGCAACAGTGGAAATTTATTTACACGTCCAATAGCTATGTATAAAGCTATGAGTTTTTGGATTTCTCTCATATCTGTGTTTTTGAAAGATTTTTTCCCCTGCTGTAGTAAATAAATATTTGTCTACTCTGCAATTTTTTCCAAATAGATCTTCTGAGATGAACCGTAAAAATACTGCAGTGGAGGGAGGATCTCAACAGTAGGATCAGGATCATCTAGGTCACCTCCATTCCATTGATCATCAGGGGGCACAAAATACACGTTTTCTCCATTTTATTTGTGATTTGTGAGTAACGTTCTCATATTCATTCAACTCAACATCACTATCACTACCAGACTCAAACTCCATATCCACATCATCATTTTCCTCTGCATCCTCCTCTGCAGCCTCAGATTGTGCACTTATCTTATCCTGCCCTAGCCTGACAGGCCTAGGCCTAGTACTCACTGCGGTAGGCCTATCCACTTCGTCTTCGTCCTCGCTAAACAAATCTTCAATTTCAGAGATATCTCCGTTTTCAATTATATCTAAGAGATCCTTAGGGTTAAGCTTTGCGGCCTTAGGCCTAGACCTACTTTTCTCTTTTGACGATTCTCGACATCCAGAGGGACCTAAACAAACAAAAAGAGGTGTTTAATATTGTACTTAAATCTACTAAAGATCATAGTAAACCACTAAAAACAAACAAATCAATGAATTATTGTTGTTTTTTACAGTTGAAACATGTATTGTTGTTTGACAATACTCTAAAAGTAAGGTTATGAACACGAAAAATAAACATGGCTTTAGACCAGATGTACACATGTATGTACATCCATATTTTCAACAAAATTCGAGCTATATCTGACTATATTCACATTTAACATTACCATAAAATTGTTTTTACATTTATATTGTAGTATTTTCAGAAGCAAAAAGTAAGTTTCACATTAAAAAAAACAGTTCAAATAATATAATTATTCTTACCAGCAACTGACAGCATGTCTGCATTTATTTTTTTTCTT
Source organism: Sweltsa coloradensis (assembly GCA_024449915.1). Taxonomy (NCBI): domain Eukaryota; kingdom Metazoa; phylum Arthropoda; class Insecta; order Plecoptera; family Chloroperlidae; genus Sweltsa; species Sweltsa coloradensis. The sequence goes on from JAMZAV010005699.1 coordinate 103,685, forward strand.
GTTCATTTGGATCAATATTTCTCCAACAGAGTGCAGCACAAGGTTGAACCCTATTTCAAACCAATTATACACAGCCATGGTCAAGAAGTCCCAAACGAAAAATATTTCTTTTTATACCAGTTTATTTAAATCGGTAAGTCAGGGCCGTAACGCAAATTGCCCGCCACCCCCCCACCCCCCCGCAAGAATAGTTTTTGGACCCCTCTGGAAGGGAGAGGTATAAGAATAGCCAAATCGATTACACATAAAAATAAACCATTTTTACTCGATTTCTAATACCCTTACACAGTCAACTTAAAATGAGGTAATTCAATGTAAATTTACTTACATTAAATGCAGTAACATCACAAGAAGCTGTTTCGGCGACGAGCATTCTTGCGAGCAAAGCTGTCAATTATGGCGTCCACTGCTTGGCTCGTTCACACTGTATGCTGAGTACTGAGAGTGCTTTAAGCCTGTCTTGAGACATGCTGCTTCTCGAATAGTTTTTTTTATTATTTTAAGCTTTGAAAATGACTTTTCGGCGGTAGCTACTGTGACCGGAATGGTAAGAAATAGCATCAGGGCTGTCACAACATCAGTCACACTCGACACATTTGCCTTATTTTCAACAATCAATAGTTCGGCTATTTCCTTGATTGATGCATTTGGAACTGCCTCTAGCTGGTCGCGAACAACACTACGGAAGCTCAACAATTGCGTTGGGAAAACGGGAGTTAAATCGTTTTGATACAGATCTGCTAAGCTTTGAGCTGATCTGTATAGGCTGATGATGATGATGACAAGATGAATATTATCATTTTGCTGATTTTAGGAAGTGAGTATTAACATTAACACAATCATGTTGATGTATTTTAAACAATATGAAGCAGGCACGCTGTTAGGCCTACACTGTTAGTCAACCGTCGTCCACATTGATGTCACTCAAGTCTTCGTCGTTTTCATTTGCATTATTTATTACGATTGTTTCGTTATGGTTCATTGCATCTTTATGAAAAGATAAACATTCTAGATCCTTCCATTTGACGCCGAAATGCTTTGTTAGAAGATTGTCAATGTCCTTGAGTTTTGCCGGTTTGATAGGTACTCCTGAGGGAAGGTCTTGTTGTGACATTAAGTTGATGTTTTTTCCTTTTTTTTCAAATCCCATTGCTTGTACTTCTTTGATTGAACAGTACCGCTCATTTCAAAATTATTAAGATATTGAGAGAAAATTGTGTCTTCACTCAGCTGCTATATACTTTCATAAGGTGATCATGTTTCAGAATGTCGTTCTCCTCGCCAGTTGCTAATTCAAATGTTAAGCAGTCGCTGAATTTTTCTGGGTTAGATTCATAAAAACCAATGTTCATATCAGTCACAGTTTTCCGGTAAACCTCACGACCACATTTCATCATCGGATATTTTTCTTTACAATCCATGAACATTGCATCCTTTGAGATTTCGGGTGACGGGTATCGACGATTTGGGACATGTTCGCAGTTGTAGTGACTGACTTGCGGATGGTATGAGTTGATGTGTTCCTTGATGATATGGCGGCTTATTTTATTTTGAGGGGGATGCCTGTCCACCATTGTCCCCCCGTGTCACCCCTTACGTCCCTCCCTTCGTCACGATTAGACAAAGTGCATAAATATGAGACGTAAAGCAATATCCTATCAATAACATAGTTGTTCATATAAAACATAACTATAAAAATTATTTCGGAAAATTCCAGGTACATGATTTGCTCTTTTCGCTATTTTCTTTCCCTTTTTTTTCCTCCACTGGGTCGTCGTCGGGGGACTTTCCCCTTCCCTTTGACTACCTCCCCGACGGTGACGACAATGACAACACGAACGGATGATGACACAGACGAAGATGACCACGACGTGGGGGAACCCCTGCCCTCCCCATACGCTTGTGGCTGGTTCTGATCAGCACAGGCCTGTCCCCTCCTTGTCCCCCCGCGTCATCCCTTACGTCCCTCCCTTCGTCTCGATTAGCCAAGTTGCATAAATATGAGACGTTAAGCAATATCCAATCAATCAATTTGTTTTTATTTTTTCCTCTCTCTTTTCTGGAAGGCATCTTGTCGAGTCTTCTGACGTGCGCCTGTTTCTTCCCGAAATAATTTCAATTCGGCTGCCACACTTCGTCCGTATGCACGCTCTTGGCCTTTGTGGGTAGGCCTAGGCCTAACGAGGCTTTTGGTGTTATCAATTCCTTACTCGAGCTCGGTGAGGATGTACTTTCATCATCAGTTTTTCTGAAATTAAAGAAATAAGTATATGTAAAACATTTAGAGATAATACGGGTTTCATCCCTGAAAATCATTTCCGTGACTGAGTGGGTGTATACTCTAAATACGAGTTTATTTATTAATTAATTTACCATTGACTAGCTTCCAGTTCATTCTATAAGTTGGCATACTTTAAACTAGTCAGTATTTATTTTATGACAAAATGAGCGATATAAAATTGTAAAATAATTGAATAAATTACAAAATGATAAAGACAGGTAGAAGTAAAAAGTAATAAGAAGAAAACTAGTGGATGATCTTGTTAGGAAAAATGTGTTGTTAAATAGGCCTGCTTTTTATAAATATTTATGTATCTAGGCTATAAGTCTACATTGCATTCTGGGAGAGTATTCTAAAATTTAGGCATGTGGCTTATTTAGGTTATTACTTATTACTCTTGTACCGGTACATTCCTTGTACAAATTGTTTTTGGTTTTTGGTTGTCATGTGCCCATGGTAAAGTCGGGAAAACACATTGGCCCGCTTAAGGAATATTTTTTGGGGTTGACCTGAAACAAAATGTAAAGGTATAAGACTTATACCTACCCTGTAAGCTTAAGTAATCAACATTATAGATCCCAATACTTGTTGTATTAATTTTTCAACACAACATACCATTGAAAAGAACAAGTTTTTCTTCCTCTACCCGATTGTTTCTTACTATCTATTACTTTCTTGTAGGCTCTTTCGAGTGTTTTCCATTTGGTTTTGCATTGCAGACCGGTGAAATTATATATTTTTAAATTCAGCTCTTGAGCTAACGGACCCCACATCTTTTCTTGGCTTTTGTTTTTTCGGTCGGTTACCTTCTGCCTGTATATGGGATATAAAAATATCAGGAACTTTGTGGCCTCTTGGAACCAGAATACATCATCGTCCAATCTTGGTTATCAAAATTTGGTGCATCTGGCCCATCCTCCACGTCAGTACCGGGACCACTGTTTTGGGGCACATCACCAGCTAGGCCCTCTGGCCCGTCCCCCACCAGAAAGGCCTATATCACACTGCAAATCTAGTTCAAATTCTCTCGTGTAACCCGTTGGCACATAACGGACTCTTACTGTGCCAGCAATAATGTCAACCGACTCTAATGGCACTAATAGGTGGGTGGAATCTGAAAAATGAAAACAATGGGCATATATCATTGACATTGTTTGAAGTGAAGTTAAAATTACAACAAGCTGTTGTAAATTATTATTCTGTGCGACAAAGTCAGTTTTTAAACACGTCCTATTAGAGGCCTAGGAGTAGGCATTTGTGGCCCAGGCCTAGATAGAAATATTTATAGGTCGCCGACATACAAAATCCTTGCCGTCTAGCTAGGCTAATGCTCATATTACGAAAAAAATATTAAGCCAAGCTTCTCTAATAGAATTTAAAGGTTAGGTCGAAATGCGTGGGGTAGGCCTAGGGCCTCGCCTAGGCCTACCCACCTTCCTAATAATCAAAATGTAATTTACTTACCATCAGTTGATTCAAAAACGTAAGCGTTGTCAGAAATAATGGGTTGGTTGAGGTTATCCCTCAACAACACCGCTTTAAATACGTAATTGTCATCATACATCTTAGCTGGGCTTACGTCTGCCAGTACGTCCATGATTAATTTGGGTCCAAACTTGGCAAAAATACTCACTCCAGTAGCAGGTGTAAAAACTTTACTCCGATCACAGTTGTAGTAAGTTACTACTGGACAAAAGAACGCCTCCTAGTTGCACCCATCACACTTACTCCTGGACAGAAAAACGGTGTTTTACCAATATCTTACTCCTGGAGTAGTGATCTCAGGACAAACGAACAAACCTACTGTCAAGTTGATTACTAACACAACTATTCAGTTCCAATTCTTTCATACGCTGACAAATCTGTTGCAGGGGATTTGTGGTCTTTTGAAGAATACGCTTAAGCCTGTGGAGAAAATTTTCGAAGAGAAATGCACTATAGATGAGTGAAGTACACCACCATTACACCGGCACCACTGGCTACCATGTCCGTAGACCGGGGGTCGGTAACCTTTTTTGTGTTCGGAGCCAATTATATAGCAAATATGAAAGTGATGGATAATTGATTGATGGAGCCATAGTAGGACTATTCAAAAATAACTTTAATCATATAACGTAATTTTATATTTATATGGTACAAATGGACGACATTCTAATATGTTTTAAATTTTTATGTATATATAATAGTCAGCGTTTAAGCGATGATAATTTTGTAATTGAATTATTTAAACATTATGCCTGGTGATTGTTAAAACAATGCATTAAAACGCGTGTACGCACAAACAGGTAGAGCCTACACAGTTTGTTGCTTCTTCCGCAGTTCAACAGTATTTTCGGATGTTTCATGGGAAAACTGTTCTATGACTTCAATATTGTCACTCAATGTTACTTATTTATTGGAAGAATTTCAAGAAAACTTTACATAGTACACAAAGTGGAAAACCCCTACAATGAATCACCGAATTTGTCAGTCCACTAACTATTAATAAGTACAAACAATTATTTACATTGGATATTTCGCTTTTATTTGCGTCTTGGTGGAGTACGGGGAGGTTGGGCGGCCCTCGCCCTCTCTTCCTTCCTCCTTTCAGCCATTCTTCTTAGTTCTTCAGTGAAGGAGTCTGGCAAAGTTTGCGGTGAAGGAAGCGTATGGGGCACAAGGACGGCCCTCTTCCCGCTCGGACTGCCCCAGATTGAATCGGCTGTCCTCTTGCGAGAAGAAGGCGACCCACATCTCACTCAAGGATACCTTTTAAAAGGTGAAGACCCACCACCCTGTGAGCAGTGTCGTGAGATTTTAACTGTTAAGCACATTTTAGTAGAATGTCCTCAACACATGGACGAGAGGAATGATTTTAAACTAAAACCTAATTTAAAAGAAATTTTATCTGATGAATCTGAGAACATAACCAATGTTTTTAAATACCTGAAATCAACACAGCTGTACAATAAGATTTAAAAATAACATGTCATTATATATGAGAATACGGGCACTGATAACCTTAGTGTTGTGTGCCCTTAAACCCTAATAACTAACTAACCAATTGTGGACAGTCCTGCGAGTCAAGGGTGGTTATACGAGCAATACCCTTAGGTTAGCAATACGTCATGGGGCGCAGATAGAACTATCATGCTAACAATACCCCGAACACACATCCGCTCAAAATAGGACTTTGCTAGCTTATTTTAATCTTAAATTTATTTTAATTTTGCCGTACCTTGGGCACTTATACTATCCATGTTCATCGACTGTGACACAATTTCATCTATTACTTTAAGTTTAGTGACAAAATTGGAATCAGTTTCGGAACGCATCAGTGTCTTGTACCTTGGTTGGCCATCAAATTCCAACTCGCAACCTTCTTGTGGTTTGGCCCTTGACTAGGGGAGTTTTACTTCCTGAAACTAATGGCGAGCTCTGGGTAACCCACACCCATGATCCAATGATATTCTTCCTTACCCAGGTCTGGCATTCCGGTGAACGCGTTTGCGTCCAGTCCGCGCATGACGTAATCCCGATCACTCCTCGAGCCGGCTACCGCTTGGCGCATGATATAATCCCACTATCATCGTCAATTAAATATCAAATAACTATTCAATCTCCGAACATAAATCTATCATGCATTTTGTAATTATGTACATAGTGTTCAGGGATTAGTTGGGTAGATAGTTTTATAAGCTTAATAGTAAATGAATAATATATTAGCCGCAATATTGATATAAACAGCATATTCACAAGTGTTACCCTCTTGGTCTTGGGATAATGATAGTTAATTTATAAATTCAAGTCTATACCATTATGGATGTTTCAAACCTTCCAACCCGAGGTTCAACACAACACGTTTTTAAATACGGATATTAACTAAATTAGTAATATAATTAATAAAAATGTGTTTGGGGAGAATTATCTGAATGATGGATATGATTGATGGACCATAGTAGATCTATTAAAAAACTTTAATCATTAACGTATTATTATTATGTACTATGGCATTACTAATATGTTTTAATTATTAGGCTTACATATAGCGTTAACGATGATAATTTGTAATTGAATTTAAACATTACACTGGATTTTAATCATTTAAAACCTGTAGACTAATGTAATAGTATTCCGTTTGTGTTCTATCGCATTTCAAGTATTTCGGATCTTCATGAACGTTCTATGACTCAATATGTCACTTGAACCACTGAGGTTAATCGAAAAGTCAGAAAATTTCAAAAACTTTACTAGTCACAAAGTGGAAAACCCAATGATCCCGATTTCGTTATATGGAAGCACCAGCATTTACAGGATATTTCGCTTTGTTATAGCTCGTTGGTGTGTGGCAGAGTTGGCGGACCCTCCCCTCTCTTCTTCCTCAATTGTTCTCTAATTCTTCAGTGAGGATCTGGCAATTTCGTGAAGGAAGCTATGGAGCCAAAAAGGGAACCCTCCCTGTGCCCAATTGAATCTTAGGTCCTTTGGAAGGAAACCCTTATTGTGTCCTTTTAAAAGTGAAGACCCGAAACCCGCGCACGTGCAATTTAACTGTTAAGACATTTTGTAGAATGCTCAACAAGGGATAGAGAATGATTTAAACATAATCCTAATTTTAAAAAATATAGTCAATATGATAAATGAAAAAACAAGTTTTAAAATACTAAATCAAATACATGTGTTAACTGTTTAAAAATAACTGTTTATTATAGTAATACTGTATGTACCATTTGGTGCCCTTAACCTAAAATAACTAACCAAAATTTATCACACTGCTGACACAGAAACAAATTTTGCAAATGTCTAAATACAACAAAATACTTAGTTAGGCATCTCATGGCCAATAAATTGCAGCCAAATTTACCCGAACACAGACGCTAATTTGACTTGCTCGCCACAGTCGACAAATTCTAATATATTTACTTAATTTGCGGTATGGGCCACTGTACTGATACATTTCACGACTTCACATTTCATCTATACTTACAGTTAAAGATTGCGATTTGACATTGTTCGCCGGTTTGGCTGACTTGGTTGCCACTTTCCAACTCCTTTGTGGGTTTGGGAGCTTGATAGGGGAGTTACTTGTGACAAATCGAGTTCTGTAAGCACATGAATCCAATGGAGCTTGTTTTCTTACTCAGTTCATGTGGTGAAGCGTTTGGCGTTGAGTGTACAACTGCCATATTGAGCTAATCCAGCACTGGAACGTCTTGCCTGGCGCAGATTTCAATCCCACTATCATCTCAATTGGCAAACCCTAACCCACTATTTCAACTCATGACATTACTCCATCAGATTTTTATTAGATTAGTGTTCATATTGAATGGGTAGAAAGTTGTTTAAGTTTGAAGGAATTAATTATTATCGCATTTCAAATTATACACAGGTATCCTTACCAGTGAACGTTGTCTGACAAGAAATAGTTAATTTTATGAATTCAAATCTTTTTTGAAGATATTCAACTCCCCCTAGTTTTCAAAATCTCGGGATTTTTACGGATAACATAATAATAATTATAATAATGTTTGTGAAATTAATCTGAATTAGATTACCAATTTAATTGAAATACCTTTCCATCTTTTGTTTGTACGATTACTAGGCCTACCAGTCGCAAGCTAGGTTGAAAGCTTTACACAAGCAGTTTCATATTTCATTTCTTGAGCTACCTGCCTAATAGACTTACCTATCTTTTTTGTATGTCAATTCTTCAGCACCTCACTTTATTGAACAACTGCATCAGCCTCTGAGACCAACAACGTTAGCGAAAAGCGGAAAACCCATTTACACGAACGACGAAGATGTGCCATTTGTAGCACCGATTTAGTTTTGGCGCATCTGGCTACATTGCGTGAATCAAGACGGGCAAACCAACAGTCTTGTAAGCACCATACCAAGTGAAACATTAAATGTGTCGAACTAAATCTAGGCACTAGTGCACATTACGGACCGTTGATCAAACGATATCCAAACTGAACGCAATCTAGCTTTGGGAATGTAGGAGAAATTGGCTTTGTTCGGTTGTTATCAGCCGTAACCGCACTGATCCTAGTTAAGTTTGTGAGCTAGTTAAGATTACTATGCGAGTGATCGACAAGAAAGACCCAATATATCTATAAACCGTTGATACTATAAAGAAAGAAACGAGCAGTGAAATTGAATCGAATGTTTTATTGAATAGGATCTAGTATTTCATTTGCGCACATTGCTACATAAATGAGTAACCAGTCTAAATTTTAACTGCGCATGGCGACTGGCGACCATTTCTTGGCCAGTGTAAAATCATAAAACAAAACTAATAATAAAAAGTCTAAAATAATTATAATAAAGTTTAATAATCTATTGCAATGCGAGAAAAATTCACTTGCACGAATCAAAACAATCACGAAAACACAAAAAGAATGACAATACAAATTACATTTCACAATCACAGTATAAACGATACTGACTGAACAGAACAACCTACAGGATCGTTGCGTCGACAGGTCTGACAGGACTCGTTGACTATGGATGAGAGCTTACATGCGACTGAATTTCAGATTTGTGCATTAAAATCGTTTAGTTGAAAAGTTAACTTCTAGTAGTAATCCTTAGAATATATAAGCTTCTAATAGGCGCAAGTAGTAATATAACATTTCAATACGCGTGTAGAAAAACCAAGCGGGTAGCGTGCATTCATAGGATAACCAAGGAGGTAGTGCGGGCATCATGACTGTGAGCGATTAGCGGACAGACACGTTCATGTCAGCGGCGCGTCACGTTCAAGATCGGGACGCTCACGCTCCACCAACAGATGTATACATAGTACATAGATCACCATGACCCACACCACTATACTAAATATAAAATCCTAACATTGTCGAAACTTGCTGCAAAACAAAAATCAATAGTTTTTTGTTGGATGCCTGGTCATTCTGGTATTTTAGGAAATGATGTCGCCGACCAAAGTGTCATCAAGGTTGAATCAATATCAATGCGTAAAAATGTGTATAAACAAACTATCCCTACTATGAAAAATAAAATAAAATGGGACTGGAAAACCTTAGTTTTAAGTGAAAAAATAGCGCTTTGTAGTATCTGTTCACAAAACGCTATTTTCACGTACCTCTAATAATGATGTATGTATGCAATTAATTGGGCTACACATAATTTAATGAAAATTCATAGGTAAATAATACTTGAAAATAGTAATATACCATTCTGATTTCAGCTTTTCCCAGTGGTGTATGCCCGTATGTCACACAAGACGGAGTGAGCATACACTCAAATTTTCATAAACATTAAAAATTGTTAAAAGTGGTTGAGCTTTTACAAACATGTGGTGAGCTGTTTAATCCAAAGAACAGACGAATGGGAAGGATACTGCCAGCGCACATGGCAAGTGTGGAGTCAATGTGCGGGTCGAGCGGGTCCGGCGGGCGGCGGACGGACGATGACCCAGACGGAGAAGACCACGGCGGTGATGAACCCTGAGCCACCCAACGCTGGGGGAACCTGCCTACCCAGCCATGGCCTGTCAACCTTGCCCGCCCTGTCACCCTTGTTCTCCCCTGCAGAGTATACATGTGGTACTTCCACTAAAGAATATCATGTGTGTATACGACTTACTAGAAATTCTTAGTTTTGAAGGCGCCAAATCTAATTAGCTGAACAAGCGTAATCGCGAACTACTATACTATTTCATTGCATTACTGCCTTTGTTTTCTCAGGCTGAGCTGTTGTGTTGTGTGTACGTTGAATCGGATGCTCGAATCGTGACCAGATTGCGCATTATTTTAAATTACATCTTACGATGTATCCACGAATTAACAAATCCTCATCAATCTAGTGGGAGTTTAACCTACTAGAATATAACGGAAATAGCTTCATGTTAGAATTATGTAACCAATGTTTTGATTTAAGATATTTGGTGTTTCGGCCAAGAACATGCCGTGCATGAAGCAGTCGAAGATGGACTCAAGACCCCCGAAACCGCTCTAATTGATACACCCTTGATTTGTCACGTATTTCGTACAGGCATGTCACCATTGGCCCCTTTGCCACAGTAGATCCCTCCCTTATATCGATTTAAAAAGTTTCATATTTTGAAACAATTAGCAAATACAAATCTACAGACAGGATTGAACCCACGTCCCAATTTCGGCTACAATGGCGCCTTTACACTACAGGAACGTCTAATTCGTAAGTAGGACAAGCTATTGCTGACAGTGCTTACCGAATATTTGCTTTAGTTTTAAGATTAATTCATAAATAATGATTTCAAAGTTATTGGTTAACGGGACGGGCGTAACGTTAAGGTCCATGCAAGCTTCTAACAATACTAGGTCAGGCCTAGGTAGGGGACACGAAGTTGTATCGGACCATTGCATCTAACGTCTTTCCAATAACAAACTATAAGGCGTTTCCAATATATATTCATGATTAACTTAAAATTTCTATAGATAGACTTTTATTTATGCGTTTTTGTGATTTCGATTTTATGACCGAGACTGCATTATGATTTCCAAATTCCATCCTTCATGATACACATATCTCATCACCTGGATTTGATTAAACGATAACGAAAGCTTGAGTAACTCGTGGGAACCATCATTACTTTTCTCGATGCGTCAAAATCGAAGCAAGGTCAGAGACAATTTCGAGAGACCCTCAATTGCGAATCCGCTTATGCCTTGCTGTGGCGTACAGAACAACACCTTTCACCCTTGGGTTTCCCAGAGTCATCCAATTACGTCTTTTGTCAAGATTACTTGCATAATATGAACAACAAATATGATAGGTAATCAATATATGGATTTGATCCAATAGTTCATATATTACTATGCAAGTTTTATAAACTGTATTCCAGGACCGACGAAAGTCCTATTTTTATGTCTAACGATACTTCTAAAAAAATTTATAAACAAATGAAAATGTGTGTGAGTCACTCTAACGTTAATCCATCGGATTAAACAATTGTTGGTCTCATGTATGAGCCTCGTATTGAATATTACCATTACTAAATCAATTGTCAGACAAATCAAATGAAAAAAATCTAGTAATTTAAATAAATTTGTTATTGAAAACCTAGGATCAAACAATGCGATTTATTAAATTGTTACTAACGACTGAAAACTACAGATTTACCAAATAATTTTTTTTTTCCGTGAAGTATATGTCGTCTTGGATAAATATCATAACAAATGTCAAAATTTATCTGTATAATCTTTTTCGTGTTCTTTTGATACTCGTGAAGTCTAAGTCGAGCTTCTGAAAGGTCCAAGTATCTTACAAGATTCGTTAGTAGTTCTCAAAAAAACTAACATTTTCAATTTTGGTTCTAAAGTCAAAGTTATTATCTTGGATTTTTAATGGTCCAACCAATTTGATATAACGAGTATCGAGTTCCATGTTTGCTTCCTTGACAACTATGTAAAGTTTCATATACATCGGGCGGGGTCCTTCCTGGCCGAGCTAACAGCTATTTGCTTAGTGACAAACGTCATTCGTCAAAAAAATCTTTAAAAAAAATGAAAATGTGTCGTAGTCACTCTCATTCGACTTATCATTCATTACAAGGAGATGTTGGAATCCACAGACATGAAGCCTCGTCAATAGAAGATCAACACACAATCAATCAATCGATCAATGACCAATCATTCAATAAAACAAGCTAACAGACACAAGGCTATGAAAACCATACCAGCATCACAACCCATATCAAAATCAACAACGATGACAACGTCGACTGAAGTAGATCAATTTAGAAATCAATTTTTTAAATTGTTTCCGTGAGGAGTGTGATTTGGTCGTTGGAAGATTTCTCTATGCGGTCAGTCAAGTTCTCCTGTTTATAACTCTCTTATATGGCGCGATTCTTTTGATTATATCTTTAAATTCGGCACTCTCGAAACATGAGAATGGGTGCAAGTCTTTAACAACGAGATTCGTTAGTAATTTCTCATAATGCTCTTGTGTAACGGCCGACCATTTGGAAACTCATTAAGGGTTATCCAATCCATATCGCTCTTGTGTAACTGGCCGGCCATTTTGAAACTCATTAAGGGTTATCCAATCCATATCGCTCTTGTGTAACTGGCCGACCATTTTGAAACTCATTAAGGGTTATCATTACGCTCTTGTAATGGCGGTAACCATTTAAAACAATAAGATTCATCCAATCAAGTGGAATAGCCCAACCATGGTATACAGGTTTCCATGCAACGCCATAATCTAGACCGAATTTTCTCATTAAGGGACAATATGTCGCTCGTTGGGAATGGGAACCAATTTGAAAACCAAAGTATCACAATCCAATCGCACTCTCGTGTTGGCCCTATTTTGGAAATGATTACAGGTTACTTGACCTCTGGATGGCGGATTAAAATCCAAAGATAATTTCATCATCAGTAAAAATTAGACAGTTTCCGATAAGATAATTTGACGAATTTAGAATAGCAAATGCCCATGTTCGGAATTGGGAGTTATGCAATTCATGAAAAAGTAAAGCGAATCCAACTGAGCTTCCATTGCCCTGAGTACGCGAAGTTTACACCCGCTGAATTTACCGCTGGCCAAGATTTGAATCAAGTAACTTTCATCATTATTAGACATCAGAAAGATTAGCGAAACTAGAACATCACCTGCGTTAAGTAACTTATGTACATAATACAAGACTGTGCTAAACGCCCCACCCCAGAGTTCGTCGAGTAACTGCTTGATTACCCGCTAAGATTTCTACCAGCATAGCAACTTTCAATCGTTCACACACAGAAATTACCCGCGAAACTAGACCTACCTGCGTAATAACTTGTAAAGTAAAACGTAGTCTAAGCCCCACCGCGCAGTCGTTCTTGTCGCAGGTGGACGTGTTTTGTTGTCTCCGCTCTTCGTCACATTTGAACCTCTGGCTGGCCGAAGATTTGAATCAAAGTATTACTTTCATCATAGTAAAATTAGACATGTCAGATAAGATAATAAGAAAAATAAAGAACAATGCAGGGCCTACCATGTTCGAGCTTGGAAGTAAGGTTATGTAGGTCTATTAAATTACTAGGGTACCCAACTTTGTGCTATCACACTGCACCAACCATACAGAGTTACGCGAGTAACCCGCTTGAATTACCGCTGAAAGATTTCCTACCAGCGTAGCAACTTTCAATCGTTCACACATAGAAATTACCCGCGAAACTAGACCTACCTGCGTAATAACCTTGTAATGTAAACGTAGTCTAAGCCCCACCGCGCAGTCGTTCTTGTCGCAGGCGGACGTGTTTTGTTGTCTCCGCTCTTCGGTCTGGTCTTTTCGGCCTCCACAATCCAAGTTGTTAGCTTCAATTGCTGGTGAATGCGTTGTTTATGTGGCCTACCATAAATTGACTTTAAGGTTACATTGGTGGGTATTTGGTGGGCACTGATAACTCAACTGTTGAGTGCCCTAAAACAACATTAACTAACTAACTAACTAGGATTTTTTTTAACAGTTCTCACGTTCATCGTTATACTGTTGAGCCGTGTAGTCATTATAATCCAGCTGGATAGTCGCTTGGCGGGCTCGAGCAGCATCGAGTTCCGCTTCGCTCAATTGTTGAATTGTGCCATGTTGCTCAATGTAGTTCATTCCTGCAACGGTATATTTAGTCCAAAATTTAACATTTCAAAGATGCCTAAATGCTTATACAAGGTCACACAATCTTGCTGGATATATATATAAATAATTATCTGTCATGTTAACTAAGAATCGTGACACGTCTCTACCGCTACAAATTATTTTTCACCACATAATTTAAACATCATAATCATCATTGACATCATCTTCCCACACATGACAACCATTCAGTATTAGCAAGTTAAAATTTGATAATGGTTCTTATTAATATCAATACCATGCATTAAACGGTGAAAACGTGAAATGTAATTGTAGGGGTAAATTTCCCCCAGCCACAACCCTCCCGTAACTATTTTTGAACTTGAAAGGGGAGGGAGGGCCATCAAAGTCCAACTCGCAACCTTCTCGTAGTTTGGCCCGTGAGTTAAGGAGTTTCACTCCCTCAAACTATTGGCGAGCTCTGGGTCGTCGTCGGGGAACTTTCCTCCATATATTCATTATAACATTCATTATAACTTCATATATTACTCACAACCAATAAATTACACACTTAAAAGCACATGTGCCACTGTCATCAACACGATTTGAAAAATGTCAATGCACTTGGCGTGCAGCTTCGATATGACTTCGCCGCCCCGCACCTTTTGACTACTATGTTCAAGCACACAGCAGGGCGGAGAGGCAGCCTCGCGCCCTCGCCACGCAGTCGGTCTGTTGTTCTTGTCCCAGGCGGACGTGTTTTGTCCGCGCTCTTCGCTCTGGTCTCATTGGGCCCCCTCAGTACATGGAGTTAGCTTCTGTTGCTCTGTCTGTGTTGCTTGTTCAAGTCTTTGCTGTGTCCTTGTTCTCATTCATCATTCCGTTTAATGTTTGTTCATTTCAGTAGGTTGTCTATTCTGTTCAGGCTGGGGGTTTAGTTCTCTCTTTATTCTGTTTGCTTCATCATCCAGTGTTGTACTCCTCTGACCCTCCGGCAGCCTGAGGATTGTGTTCAAAAAAGTGCAGGTTCGTTAAAATGTGAGATTTAGAGCCTTGACAGGGTTGTGTGCTGTGCTTTTTTCGCTCTTATTCCCGCTCTTGTTGGCCTCCACAGCACATGGCGTTGGCTTCTGTTTCTGCTGAATGTGTTCAGCTATACGTCTGTTATCTTTGTAAGAAAGTCTGTTCCGTCCACACTGAAAGGTTTTGTTGCTAACGAAAAGTTTTTTGGGATCATGTGTTGTTCTTTATTCTGTCCGCCAATTGTGCATTTAAATTTTTGGTGGGTTTGTTGCTTTTTTCATGTTTGGGGCCCTGGCCAGCGGCCCTACCCTATAGATGTACTCAAAACCCAATTAATTACGCACCTTTTAAAAACTTTTTATTTCAAACTTCTTTCCTTCCACTTTTTCACAACCATTTCAATCCTCACATTAGTGTCCTCCCCCTTTGATTATATCTCTACAACTACACTTCATTCTTATTTGTCTCACCTTGATATTGTTCTGGGCCATAAAAGTCAACTCGAAACTTTCTCGGGGTTTGGGCCGTGATAGGGGCTTTCCCCCAAAAACTAATGGCGAGTTTGGGGGTCGTCGGGGGGGAATTTTCCCCTTCCCTTTATACCTCCCCGACAGCGACGACAATAAAAAACACGGACGGATAATGACACGACGAAGACGACCACGACGGGGGGGAAACCCCCTGCCCTCCCTAATGCTGTGGCTGTTCTGACTAGCACGGGGCCGTCCCCCCCGCTCTCCCCTTACGTTTTCCTCTTGGAAAGAAGTATACGGGTGATAACTCACAGTTAAGAAATTGTTTTATTTTGGAGGCGCGAATAATCTTAGCTTTTAAAGCCCCAAATGTATGGGAAAATTTGGGGTTTGGAGCGGAAATAATTTTAGAAAGCTGATTCTTTTTGTAATACGTTCCTTGGGCCTTTCTTAACATCTCCAAAAAAAACCCCAAAATCCTACGGGGGCAACACTTTTAAAATTTTTTTAAAAAAACGCCGCCATCTTGCTTTTTCAAAAAAATGCCAAAATGGATTAGAAAGCTGATTTTTTTGTAATACATTCCTTGGGGCCCCCTTTAACATCTCCAGAAAATTCCAAAAACCTACTGGGCAACCCCCTTAAAAATTTTAAAAAAATCCCCGCCATCTTGCTTTTAAAAAAAAATCCCAAAAATGTGATTAGAAACTGATTTTTTTTTGTAATCCCTTCCTTGGGGCCCCCTTAACATCTCCAAAAAAACCCCAAAAATCCTACGGGGGGCAACCCCTTAAAATTTTTGAAAAAACGCCCCCATCTTGTAGTTTAAAAAAAATGCCAAAATGTGTTTAGAAAGCTGTTCCCTTTTTGTAATACTTTCTTTGGGGCCCCCTGTAATCCCCAGAAAAATCCCCAAAATCTAGTGGGAAAACACCCTTAAATTTTAAAAAAATCCCCGCCATCTTGCATTTTTCAAAAAAAATGAAAAAATGGATTAAAAAGCTGATTTTTTTTGTTACGTTCTTGGGGCCCCTTAACATCCCCAGAAAAACCCCCAAAAAATCCTACGTGGGAAACACCTAAATTTTAAAAAAACGCCGCCATCTTGTATTTAAAAAAAATCCCAAAATGTGTTTAGAAAGCTGTTCCTTTTGTAATACGTCATTGGGGCCCCCTGTATATCCCCCAAAAAAACCACCAAAAATCCTACGTGGGCAACACCCTTTAAATTTTTTGAAACATCGTGCCATCTTGCTTTTTTCAAAAATATGAAAAAATGTGATAAAAAAGTGTTTTCTTTTGTAATAGTTCTTTGGGGGCCCCCGTATATCTCCAGAAAAATCCCCAAAAAATCCTACGGGGGAACACCCTTCATTTTAAAAAAATCGCCGCCATCTTACATTTTAAAAAAAATCCAAAATGGATTAGAACTGATTCCTTTTGTAATATTCTTTGGGGGGCCCCCTGTATGTCTCCAAAAATATCACCAAAAACCCTACGGGGGAACACCCTTTTTTTGAAAAACCCGCCGCCATCTTGCAAAAAAAAAAAAAATGCCATAATTAGGAGTAGATAGTTTTTTTAGAGGCTGCAGGGAGGTGAAAAACATGCGTTAAACGGTAAAGATGAATCTTCCTGTTGCCTGCCTTTCTGCTCCACAAAGTTTTGCATAACCCACACTTTATCGAAGTACTGCACCACAATTATTCAGTTTGGCTACTTTCTTTAAGTGCTTTCTTGCGCTGCATATTGGGTCATAGATGATCTGGCGACTAGCCCCCTCCAGACCAGAGGACCCTGAGGTAGGAAACGGGACGGGGTTTTTGGTACCACTGGAGTGACTACCTTTTAAGATATGCTCGATAATTCTCTCAGCCACGCTGGCACGTTTATCTTTCTTTAGACGACAAGTAAGACCTTCCCTTTAGCATCAAGGATGATGACACGATCGGACTGGCAGCAAAACATACAAACCCAAATGTTTTCCCCAACCTGAAGACCCTTTCCAGAAGCTTTTTGAAAAACAATTTGTGATGTCAAATTTAGGAAAAAGGCAGCGCAGAGACTTTTGAAGGAACAGACGAAAGCAAAAATTTGGGCAGCTGCGAGTGGTGTATATATTTTTGAGGACAATACGTCAAAAAAAACCCGAGCACGGTGTGACGAGCGAAGGGGACTCTTTAAGATCCCGAAAAAGCCCCAATGCTGCTTTCAATATGCCAAGCTGAGAGCTGGGAATTATACTGGAGCAGTTGTTCTAGACGCGATGACACAGATGTAATTTACAAACTTATGTCTCACAACAATTCAGAGGAGACTGCGATAAAACGCAAGCATTCAAAAATAAAGGGTGTCAAATTTTACTTTACTTTTAAGGGCCAATCTCACCAGCTTTGGCCCCTAGATACTAGGGCCCAGGCCTATGGTATCCTACTGACAAATTGTGGCCTAGGCCCCGTACAATATGGCCCCAGGGCCTACAGGCTTTTCTTTGCACAATAAATTTATCATTTGGGTATTTTTTGCTACTAGTTTAGGATATTATACTACCATGAGAAATGGTTTATTATGCTTTTATTGTAGACCCGTGTGCCGTTTGGGTTGGTTGGGGGGACAAAAAAATTGTCGTTTTGGGTATGTTTGTAGGCTTTCCAAGTTTATGAGGGCTAGTTTGAAGTTTTCATCAGTTTTGATTGAAACCCAACGTTACAACATAGTTTTTTGTAGGCCTAGGGCCAACATATTTATTCATTCAGTGGCAACTGTATGCATGTGCAACAGTTTAGTAAGGATATTGATATGAACTAAACATGGAAAATAAACCATAATTTTTGCAAGCAGTACACCTATCATCTGTTGTAGTCGTAATCACTGCAAATCTAACATAAGACATCAATTTACAATGGCTCAGTGAAACACATCGAGCTAGACTACGATTGTAATCCCAACTGCGACAATTGTGTACGAGGGTTGGTCTATGCGTGCAGCTTAGGTCACAAGTTTTCTCCCCATTAACAAATCAACTAATATGTTTGTTGAAATTATTTTATAAAGCCTTAATGACAAGGAGTTTGCTGAAGGCATTGTCCATTGAATTGTGAACATGTTGGTTAATGCAATTTTAGATATAGGTAGTGATGCAATGTTGAAAATTTCCAATTCAGTGAAAACTTTCAATGTTAATTTTTTTTAAATTTTAACTTTTTTACCTACAATTTTCTTAAAAAAAACATAACTATAAGTTAGGCCTTTTATTATGCAGAAATTACCTTCCAATAGTAGAAGTCATAAGCAGAATACAAACCACATTGTCACAGGTAGGCCTACCGTAAGTCAGGTTATGCATGATTTTATTCAAAACAATTTTATAAAAGTTAGATGGCCATTTCATTTGACATTTACAATGGTACCGGACGTCTAGTGTCACACAGTATTTTGTATTTTAATTCTACGGCCTAGTATTGATTTTGTGTTGCCTTTTTCAGTCTGAAAGTACAACATAATAGCCCGGGTAGTAACAGTCGGACAAACAACAAAAGTACAAAACATTTGTCAAAACTATGCCATAACCTGACTGCTACTGTAAAACTTACAATAAATTGAAGGCTTTACAGGCCTACTAAGTTACTGAAATAATACCATACAATTTTTGTAATTTTTTTTTTATTTCTAGACACATATTTTTACAACTTATTTCCTCTATAGTTTGGCATATTTCAAATCAGGTTGAATGCCTTGGCTGATCCGTACTGTGGCATAGTGTTTGACGGTCAGACGTTGGTTCTTTCCGGAAGAGAACGGCTACGTCGGTGGACCACACCATAAGCTTGAGGTACACCAAGATCATCGATAGCTTCTACGACATCATTCCATCCGGGATTACAGGACCACAAACACCTTTGAACAAATTGTACATTGTAAATATTTTTATGTAGGTAGAAATATTTCCTGAATGACATATTATGTTTTCCGAAGGAGGCCTACCCCCTACTAGGTACCGGTACAAGTATTGACTGTTGCTGGTAGATAGGTTTCATTAAATTTTGGTCTCGATGGTGTAGGCATACACCAGACTTACCCAGCGATGGAGAATGGAGTGTTAGTGTTTGAGTGGGCATTGTAATAAATATTTGTACCATGTTAGGTTGGCCTACCGGCTAACGATTTACAGAAAGTAGCCCTAAAGTAGGTAGGTGAATTAAATTATAAATAAGGGGGTACTTGTTCTTCGGTTGGGGGGGGGGAGGACAAATGAAGTCTAATTTTTTAGCAACACCCCCCCCCCCCACTAACCTACTTTTAGGCAAAATTAGTGTTTTTAATGGTGTTGGATCCCCCCAACCAAACAAGTTCCAAATAAGCATAGGGGCCTAAGAGGCCTACTTGTAGACAAAAAATTACAGTGATTTCATTCAGAGGTAGACTATGCCTCCATGGATATCTATAACGAGGCCCTACGGTACCTAGTTAATTTTAGAATGTAATGCGAAACAATAAGTCTAGGCATCACCTGTTGAGTTGCGCAATCTAGGCTACGCTGTCTAGCCTAGGACTAGGGATAACTCTTGCCGTAGGTCACAAAATAAAATCATCGAGCCATTGGCTTATCTTCAAAGGCTATTTACTACAACTAGGCACATATTTACACCGACTTGTGAGTGGGCCAAGAAAATGATTTGGCATTGTAGGTCCTAGTATTTTCCCATGTAAATCTAGGCCTATGCCCCTTTAGTCTATTGACCTTCAATTCAGTCAGTAAGTAAGCTAGCAACATGGGAGGCCTATAGAAAAACTAACATCCAATACCCCTAGGGCCTACATATGATTGGGGCTAGGGCCTACAATGTTATTTGCATTTGAATGACCTTAAGTGTAGGGCTAGGCCTAGGCCTAGGGCCTAGCCTAGGCCTAATTAAGGGCCAAGGACTTATTTTAGTAGGCTTAGGCCTAGGCCTAATGGTAGGCCCAAGGAGCTAAAAAAAAATCTAGGGCCAATTTGTTGATGGATTTTGCCCTAGGCCCTAGCTACCTTGCCTAGGCATAGGGCTAGGCTAAGCCCTAGGCCTGTAAGAAGTGTTGAAACGGATTTGCAGCCCAGTGTAGGCCTAGCCTAGCCCTACTAGGGGCCTAGGCCTAGGGCCTACTAGGGCCTAGTGAAAACCACTGCAATCAATGCAGGGACGTACATAATAAAAGAAATACGTAATAAATGATACAAATGTGTCTTTATTACATTGGTCAGCCCGCACATATTAAAAAATATACATTTTAATGCGATGTTTTAGCTTACCTTTGCCTCGTATTGCAGTGATTGGGCAACTTCTCGGTGCATAGATTCGTGATTACATCGCAATCCGTGGAAGATGAAACTTGGAAAACACACGCGCAGTTTAACTGCGGTCATTTCTATATCAGTATATCGTACATAACATACACGCAAAGCTCATAAAACATTATTTCCCTTCAGCTAAAACGTGAATTGCAGTGATGTTGTCCGCCATTGGTTTCTTTCAAACCATATGGGTACCGGCCTCGGTGGCTCTCTCGGCTGGTCTCGAGCAGCCGAGATAGATTGGACGGGACGGGTTGACAAAACGGGACGAGATCGAACTCAGGAATAGCAATCGGCCATCTTGAACGGGTAAACGTGGTCACGTGGTACAAAACGACTCGTCCCGTCCCATCTCGTGGACGGGTTGAACTCAGGAATAGGGCTCCAGGAATGAGGCGCTGGAGTGACAAACAAAGAAATAGCCGATTGTCTCTGGCCTGCTACTGCGCTGCATTTTCGCGCATTACTAAGTAAGTTTGTAGTGTTACCTGATAATCCAACTTTCAAATCACAACGTCTGAAGTACACAACTTTATCGTCTTCAATCTTATTATTTTCGTGTGCCTGGAATCCGAAATCTTTCCATACGTCCACACGATATTTGTCAGGCGTGTACTATCGACGCACTCGCACAGCCATTTGAATTTTTGACACACGTGTTGACTCTTCAAAGTTTATTTCATTTCATTTCATTTTATTATTCATCATACATCATACAGATTATGACTGATTTCGTCATTTTTAAACAATAACATTATCATATATTTTATTACAATTATTAATATTTCAGTAGGCCTACATAAAATCAGACACTTTATAGAAAGCACTATCTAATAGATATTCCTTAAAAACAGATTTAAAACGATGAAACGAGTCAATTTTCTTAATATCAGTCGGTACCCTATTGTACAATCTCTCACATTTAATCTTAGGGCTTCGTTTAAAAACACCTAAATTATATTACACTGTGTGAACATCTTTCTGTCGTCTGGTATTATAAGAGTGAATTTCGTCATTCAAAGTAAAATCACTGTGGTGTTTTCTCACCATAAAACAGAGTTAAAAATATATAAAGAGGGTACAGTTAAAATTCTCAGTCGTTTAAAAACTGGTTTACATGATGTCCTATTACTTAATCCTAGCATTGACCTTAGCACTCTTTTTTGAGCTTTGAGAACTCTGTCCACGTTTGGGCACTCGCCCCATACTATGGCACCGTACCTTAGCACCGAATATACATAACCATAATACATAGTTATCAGGGAGTCTAAAATCACATAAATAACGGATCTGTTTAAAAGAATAACAACAGGAATTAATCCTAGCACACATGTAATCTAGCTGGTTACTCCACTTAAGATTTTGGTCAACAAATATTCCTAAAATTTTTATAAAATTGCATTGTTTAATATTACACCGTTTTTCAAGTATTGTTAAAAATGAATCAGGTACACCACTAGCTGAGAACAATATTACCATGGTTTTATCCTTGTTAAGTACTAGGTTATTTGAAGCAAAATATACTTGCAACTTACTGATTAATAAATTTAAAAGAGCTATTAATTCTTCTAAGGTCTTAGCACTAACAATAACTGTGGTGTCGTCAGCATACATAATAATTTTAAAAATTGTTGCTATATAGCTACAAATATCGTTGACGTAGAGTGTGTAAAACAGAGGGCCCAACACAGATCCTTGAGGCACACCTGATGTGACCGGTAAATTATCAGATTTGGCACTGGCTAGTATTCGAGATGATTTAAATTTATTAGTAACAAACTGAAAACGGTTACTAAGGTACGACCTTATCCAATCCCAACATTTCCCTCTAAGACCACACAAACTAATTTTGGTCAGCAATATTGAATGGTCAATACAATCAAAAGCTTTGCTTAAGTCTAGAAATAATCCTGCAGTTATATTACCATTGTCTAAGGGAGCCAGAAATTGCGTTAGTAAATTCGAAGATGGCTGTTTCAGTTGATCTTTTAGCTCTAAAAACCATGTTGCATGTTTGAAATAACATTATACTTTTCACTGAAAGCAACTATTCTCCTATGCATAGCTATTTCAAAAACCTTTGAAAATACTGACAACAAAGATATAGGTCTATAGTTTTTCATGTTTTGTTGATCACCAGTTTTAAAGATTGGAACTATTTTCGCTATTTCAACATAGCTGGAAATACACCAGTTTGAAAGGAATTATTTATTATAAGACACAGAGGAGCGACAATGAACCTTCTGATTGACCTCACAAGCGAACAAGGTATTTCATCAGATCCTGACGAATTCTTGTTGGATAAATCATTGAGTATGTCTAGCACTTCACCCTCAGTTACGTCACTTAAAAATATAGTTTTGTCATTGCACTGAGTTAGTGTTAAGTCTCTTGGTACTGGACCCATACTCGTTACCAACGATTGAGCAACGTTTACAAAGTAGTTATTTAGTTTCTGTGCTACGCCGTGGGATCACTTATTATAGATCCATTGTCACTGTTTTTTAAAGAAATGTTTTTCACGATATTGTTATTTTGTTTTCCAGTCTCATTTTTAACAATGTTCCACAACGTTTTTGATTTGTTCTGTGAGTTTCGAATTTTTGACGAGTAGTACTTTTTCTTGGCTTCTTGTATATGCGCACGGTAATTCTTTTTATAGTTTCTGTACCTATTTTTTGAGTCTACCGTTTTAAACAATTTCATGTCATTATAAAGCTCTCTGAGGGTCCGTTTCATTGTCCACAATTCCTCATTACACCAAGGGTTAGAGCCGCGGGTATTTTTTAAAACACTTACTCTTTAAGGGAAAACATAAGTAAAAATACATTAAAAAAAATATTCATAAAGCATTCAAACATAGCGTTTGTGTTTTTACATAAACCAGAATAAACACCAGCCCAAGTCTCATTTTCCAGCATTTCACTAAAGTTTCTAATATTTGACTCGCTGAAAATTCTTTGTTTGGTAAACATTGCTTCCTCCTCAGTGTTGTTGGAGGTCCAGGCAATGTTGATTTCCTGCGCTAAGTGGTCTGAGAGTAATGGCTCCGTGACATTGACAACCACATCACTTGCTTCTATATTTGTAATGATATTATCAATGCAAGTACCCCGACCTGTATGTACATGAAGCGAGTGACCTCATTTATCATGACATTCATCTTAAAACTATCGAATAGATCACGTAACTCGCTCCTAGTATCACTAGCCTTTAGGAAATCGATATTAAAGTCGCCACACAAAACGACGGGACTGTTAAACTCGTTCAGCTCTGTCAACATCGCACCTAATTTTAAGATGAACTGATTAAAATTTTCACACGGTCCATGTTGAGTGGGCGACCTGTATATCACAGCTATGACAACCTGAGTAGAGCGTAACGGGTCGCACAGACGTATTGCAGAACACTCCATGATCTTTTCCGTGGAAAATGTTTTTATTTTGTTACATCCACAGGTTTCTTATATGACACAGTTTAACAACAATACACACACCCCCATGTTATAGTGTGCACGACACATCGCACTAGCAAGTTTGTAGCCTGCTTTATTGAAACCTTCTAATTCATCTTTAACTAGCCAATGTTCAGTAAAACATAAAATGTCATAGTTGTTCTCGCTAAGAAACATTTCCAATTCCACTCTTTTGTTCCTAATACACAGAATATTAAGATGCAGTATTTTTAAGAAATCTTTTGGACGCGCTTGATTGATTACCTCAAGGGTATCTCCTTCGAGGTCACCCGAAAAAACCAGCGGCTTACTGCAGCTCCATTCGGCCAGAAGTCTGCATTGAGAAGAGTAGCCTGCATTTTAAGTGGCACGCCCACTTTAAATGAACTATAATTTCCTTTGGTTTTTTGTTGTTCACACACGTACTTTTTTCCAGGCTCCTTTTCTTTCAGATAATTCATAACTTCGTCCGGGGTAACATCTTCGTGCAGTCTCTATAGATGAAGCCATGACATCCGCTCCGCAACCGGTAGAGACGCCGATGAGCTACCGGTACTTGAGCAAACAATCACTTGAGTGCGCCGGTGCTGATATTTCACCTCTTGAAAACGCGCTTCTTCTGACTCGGGTTGAAGTCTCTTGGTGGCGGTTTATTTTCTTACGTTTAGTGACTACTGCAGATGCAAAAGTTCAGTCGAGACTGGAGTCGGAGAGTTTTGATTCCCACTAAGCACAACATTGTCATCCACTTCTTCACGAGTTACCTCGCTGTTATCACCAGTTTGTTTATTTTTGCTTATCTTTCCGTGTGTGTTGTCAAGGTCGCCGACCAGTTGACACACAGCTTTAGAAGAACCAGACATAGGAGGAAACGATGACGTACCATGTTCGACTTGATCTGACGTCACACACTTATTGCGTGAATGTTTCCCGGCCCTTGCATTGGCAATAGGCATCTGGAGATCTATAATTTTCTCTTTAAGCAATTTGTTACTAACCTCCATTTCATCGAGAAGCCGTTTTAGTTATATGTTTTCACGTCTTAGAAACACAACTTCTACCGCCGGTTCAAACTCCTCGGCCGTATGGGATGCACTAGTCTTGCTGTTCTCCGTCGACACACGCACAACACAGGCCGGGCACAGCCACAGGCTCGGCTCGTCTGAACTGTCGTTTGTGACACCAGTCCCTAAAAAGTTTAGGTTAGCACACTTGATGTGTGACCGGCTGTCACAAAAGACGCACTTTGATCCATTAACAACTTTTTTCGCACACTTGTAACACTTGTATACGGTGTTTGTTGCGGAGCCAACTTCTGGCTTACCCAGTACGTCCGCCATCTTGGTAACGTAGAGCAGAGGACTGAATAAAATGGCGTGAATATCAACAGTTTTTATCAAATGCGGTTGTTGCAAGGAAGCATGGAACATTGACGCGATGCATACAAACAGGCACATGAACTGTATTTAGATTCAACAGAGAACATGGTACTCTTGAAATTCCTGTAATGATGTTTAAATTTTGGGATCTCGCTCCTCAGCTGGAATTGGCGATTCAGCAGTTTATCCGTTCAATTAGTCAGTCAAACTTCGACATGTATTTTCAGTCTATGCAAAGGTCATCCCTTACGTCCCTCCCTTCGTCTCGATTAGCCAAGTTGCATAAATATGAGACGTAAAGCAATATCCAATCAAGCTTTGGATCCAGTCAATTACGCAGGATGGCTCTCGTTTCATCTAAGGTACATGGCGCTAAAAACAAGTACATCCACTATAAAACAAGATTTCTGCTCTGAATCGTTCGTCGGACACATGTCTCAAGGCCTTTCTCCACGATGGCACTAGATCTGGCTCATGAACAGCTCAATGCATTCATCAAAGGTGATGGTAGAAAATTCCAACTCGACACCTTCTCGCGGTTTGGCCCGTGAATAGGGGAGTTTCACTCCCTGACACTAATGGCGAGCTCTGGGTCGTCGTCGGGGAACCCCTTTTCTTTGACTACCTCCCCGACGGCGACGACAAAGACAACACGGACGGATGATGACACAGACGGAGACGACCACGACGTGGGGGAACCCCTGCCTTCCCCATATGCTTGTGGCTGGTTCTGACCAGCACAGGCTTGTCCACCCCTCGTCCCCCCCGCGTCATCCCTTACGTCCCTCCCTTCGTCTCGATTAGCCAAGTTTCATAAATATGAGACGTAAAGCAATATCCTATCTATCAATCAATCAATTCGGTCCGGTCTGGTTCTTTACTCCCAAGCTAGCTATCAATTACAGGTACAGCAATGGTAGATTTTTCCGATGGATGAACAAATGTCCCCCTTGTCAAGAATCTTTGTATCGAAAATAAACAATGACAATAATCATTTTATATCTATTTCTTTTTAACTTAAAGCCCTTTGCGCAAACTGAAAGTCCAACGTATGATTTTGTTTCAATATTTTTTCGGTGATTAGCATGCAAATTCACAACTTTTGAGCCCTATTAAAAATCGATACTCGAAAAATTGATTTTTTTCGCTCCACCGTACTGTTCATAGACAAGCAGGGGCCTAAGGGCGTTCGTTATGATAAGGGTTTCATGTAGGACTGGATCGCTTTCAAATTCCAACTCGACGCCTTCTCGCGGTTTGGCCCGTGAATAGGGGAGTTTCACTCCCTGAAACTAATGGCGAGCTCTGGGTCGTCGTCGGGGAACCCCTTCCCTTTGACTACCTCCCCGACGGCGACGACAAAGACAACACGGACGGATGATGACACAGACGGAGACGACCACGACGTAGGAGAAACCCCTGCCCTCCCCATATGCTTGTGGCTGGTTCTGACCAGCACAGGCCTGTCCACCCCTTGTCCCCCCGCGTCATCCCTTACGTCCCTCCCTTCGTCTCGATTAGCCAAGTTGCATAAATATGAGACGTAAAGCAATATCCAATCAATCAATGGATCGCTTTCAATTCCACTCCGTATACGCATGAATTTGTCGTACATAGCATACTCGTGACGAGTAAGAGTCCATCGAAGAACAGCTAGCTGGTTCTTTCCGCGTCAAACCCACGATTCCAGGGTCACTTTTTGGTCTTTGATAACTGACATTCTACAGCCATATCACTCCACACGCCCTTGATAGCTCTTGCAGAAACCTTAATGGGGAACATGCCACTTTTGAACCCTCTTGAAACTTCCTCTGGGAGATCTTTGCATTTTCCAGCACATCATCGTAGCCCAACGAGAATAATTTATAATAACTTAAGTACTGCCATTTTATTACGTTACCATTTGTCCACTCGGAACCATTTAAGCAGTCAATGTTCTCTGGTGGGGGTATTTGGAAATTCCCATATCGGCCTGAATTAACTGGACATTGACTTTCCGCCTCCTCCGTGTCCGACATTGTTGGGTCTCACTTTTGTGGTTTTCCCTAGTCAGCAAGAGTTCATGCGTCAAGTTTGATATCTTCCTTTTAGAGCTATTTGGCTTCTTGGCGTCACATGTGGGTGTCACTTTGGTAGTTTTTCCTAGTCAGCGCGTCGAGTTAGATATCGGCTTCTCGGCGTCACCTGTACGTGTCACTGTTTTTATTGTTTGGCGTATTTATTCCAAACGCTACCACCATGTAATGATTTGGTAATATACATAGATACTACAAATACCTGTTTATTGGTTTACTTTGGTTACACACAAGGTTTAACAATACCATCAAATTCCAACTCGCAACTTTCTCGTGGTTTGACCCGTGTTTAGGGGAGCTTTTCTCTCTGAAACTAATGGCGAGCTCTGGCTCGTCGTCGGGGAACTTTCCCCTTCCCTTTGACTACCTTCCCGACGGCGACGACAATGACAACACGGACGGATGATGACACAGACGGAGACGACCACGACGTGGGGGAACCCCTGCTCCCATAAAACTGTTAAGGTGAAACACCGTCCATCGCCATGGATGACATCCGACATTAAACTACTTATTAGAGAACGAGATGCGGCTAGAAGACGTCATATTAAAAACAAATGACCAAAATGACTATGAAAATTTCCGCACACTCCGCAACAGAACGAAGCAAACTATTCGAAATTCTAAAATTAAGTACACATATGAATATTCAATTCTTCGAAAAAACCCTACAGACCTATGGAACGGTGTGCGTTCCATGGGTATCGGTAAACATAAAAAAGCAACTATGGATAATTCTGTATCCGCCGAAAATTTAAATGAATACTTTGAATTTTGTTTGAAAATCTGGTTGACCATTTACAGGTAAGGGTTCGACGGTAAGGGTTGGCGCTTCGGCATCGATAGTTGGTTTTATTTCCAATTGGTACGCGATATCGGGGTTTGACGAGTCAGATAGGAGCAGACAATGTGGGTCACTATCACTCGGTTTAATAGAAATATTCATAATGAGGGGTTCTTTGTTTTTTCTCAGAGTGATTATTACTGGAAATAACAATGAGGGTTCTAGTACGATAAGGGGATTTATATCTTTAAATATTTGTTCGTTACTTAAGTTGGCGAACTCGGGCGGAGGCAACGTTGTCCGTGGTTCTTCTTCTTCGTCTTCGTCGGAAGATAGGCAGACTGTAGTAGAACGAGTGGAGTCGGCGTCGGACTCGGAGTCGGAAGTGTTAGAGGTAGAGGTAGAAGAAGTGTCGTCGTCGGAGTAATGAACCAATTCGTGGCGATTGCCAGCGGCGGAGGATCGACCTCCTAATGCGGTATCGGCCTCGGGCGAAATTTGGTTCGAACTATTCTTCTTTTTGGATAATGCGGCATCATCATCGGGTGATTTTGATAGACTTGTTTTCCTCACCGGCACTGCTCCTGACGTGAGTTCGGACGAGGGATCGACATCGACGAGCTTCATTTTTTTATTATTGTTTTTCTTTTCGGAAACTGCGACGACGAGTGACGTTTGATCGGGCGATACCAAATTCGTGGCGATGGCCAGCGGCGGAGAATCGACCTCCTAATGCGGTATCGGCCTCGGGCGAAATTTGGTTCGAACTATTCTTCTTTTTGGATAATGCGGCATCATCATCGGGTGATTTTGATAGACTTGTTTCCCTCACCGGCACTGCTCCTGACGTGAGTTCGGACGAGGGATCGACATCGACGAGCTTCATTTTTTTATTATTGTTTTTCTTTTCGGAAACTGCGACGACGAGTGACGTTTGATCGGTCGAATCCTGTCCGGGTAAAGAAGAACGAGTGGAGTCGGCGTCGGACTCGGAGTCGGAAGTGTTAGAGGTAGAGGTAGAAGAAGTGTCGTCGTCGGAGTAATGAACCAATTCGTGGCGATTGCCAGCGGCGGTGGATCGACCTCCTAATGTGGTATCGTGGGACTTCAATAGGGTTATTCCTATCGGTTGATTTCCTCCTGACGTGTCTTTCGATCTCCTCTTCTTTTTTGATGATACTGTATCATCGGGTGATTTTGATAGACTTTTTTGCCTCCCCGACCCTGCTCCTGGCGTGCGTTCGGACTTGGATTCGACATCGGAAATTTCGACGACGAGTGACGTTTGATCGGACGATACCAATTCGTGGCGATGGCCAGCGGCGGAGAATCGACCTCCTAATGCGGTATCGGCCTCGGGCGAAATTTGGTTCGAACTATTCTTCTTTTTGGATAATGCGGCATCATCATCGGGTGATTTTGATAGACTTGTTTCCCTCACCGGCACTGCTCCTGACGTGCGTTCGGACTTGGATTCGACATAGGAAATTTCGACGTCGAGTGACGTTTGATCGGGCGATACCAATTCGTGGCGATGGCCAGCGGCGGTGGATCGACCTCCTAATGTGGTATCGTGGGACTTCAATAGGGTTATTCCTATCGGTTGATTTCCTCCTGACGTGTCTTTCGATCTCCTCTTCTTTTTTGATGATACTGTATCATCGGTTGATTTTGATAGACTTTCTTGCCTCCCCGACCCTGCTCCTGGCGTGCGTTCGGACTTGGATTCGACATCGGAAATTTCGACGACGAGTGACGTTTGAACGGGCGATACCAATTCGTGGCGATGGCCAGCGGCGGTTGATCGACCTCCTAATGTGGTATCGTGGGACTTCAATAGGGTTATTCCTATCGGTTGATTTCCTCCTGACGTGTCTTTCGATCTCCTCTTCTTTTTTGATGATACTGTATCATCGGTTGATTTTGATAGACTTTCTTGCCTCCCCGACCCTGCTCCTGGCGTGCGTTCGGACTTGGATTCGACATCGGAAATTTCGACGACGAGTGACGTTTTGAACGGGCGATACCATTTCGTGGCGATGGCCAGCGGCGGTGGAGCGACCTCCTAATGTGGTATCGTGGGACTTCAATAGGGTTATTCCTATCGGTTGATTTCCTCCTGACGTGTCTTTCGATCTCCTCTTCTTTTTTGATGATACTGGATCATCGGGTGATTTTGATAGACTTTCTTGCCTCCCCGACCCTGCTACTGACGTGCGTTCGGACTTGGATCCGACATCGGAAACTGCGGCGGAGGATCGACCTCCTAATGCGGTATTGGCCTCGGGCGAAATTTGGTTCGAACTCTTCTTCTTTTTGGATAATGCGGCATCATCATCGGGTGATTTTGATAGACTTGTTTCCCTCACCGGCACTGCTCCTGACGTGAGTTCGGACGAGGGATCGACATCGACGAGCTTCATTTTTTATTATTGTTTTTCTTTTCGGAAACTGCGACGACGAGTGACGTTTGATCGGGCGATACCAATTCGTGGCGATGGCCAGCGGCGGTGGATCGACCTCCTAATGTGGTATCGTGGGACTTCAATAGGGTTATTCCTATCGGTTGATTTCCTCCTGACGTGTCTTTCGATCTCCTCTTCTTTTTTGATGATACTGGATCATCGGGTGATTTTGATAGACTTTCTTGCCTCCCCGACCCTGCTACTGACGTGCGTTCGGACTTGGATCCGACATCGGAAACTGCGGCGGAGGATCGACCTCCTAATGCGGTATTGGCCTCGGGCGAAATTTGGTTCGAACTCTTCTTCTTTTTGGATAATGCGGCATCATCATCGGGTGATTTTAAAAGACTTGTTTCCCTCACCGGCACTGCTCCAGACGTGAGTTCGGACGAGGGATCGACATCGACGAGCTTCATTTTTTTATTATTGTTTTTCTTTTCGGAAACTGCGCACGACGAGTGACGTTTGAACGGGCGATACCATTTCGGGCGATGGCCAGCGGCGGTGGATCGACCTCTAATGTGGTATCGTGGGACTTCAATAGGGTTATTCCTATCGGTTGATTTCCTCCTGACGTGTCTTTCGATCTCCTCTTCTTTTTTGATGATACTGGATCATCGGGTGATTTTGATAGACTTTCTTGCCTCCCCGACCCTGCTACTGACGTGCGTTCGGACTTGGATCCGACATCGGAAAACTGCGGCGGAGGATCGACCTCCTAATGCGGTATTGGCCTCGGGCGAAATTTGGTTCGAACTCTTCTTCTTTTTGGATAATGCGGCATCATCATCGGGTGATTTTGATAGACTTATTTCCGTCACCGGCCCTGCTCCTGACGTGAGTTCGGACGAGGGATCGACATCGACGAGCTTCATTTTTTTATTATTGTTTTTTTTTTCGGAAACTGCGACGACGAGTGACGTTTGATCGGGTTTGGGTGACATTTGTTGCGCGGTTTTAGTTTTCTTTGAATTCCTCCTTCGCTGTCTCCTCGTCGGGCCGATGCCCTCGGGGGTTTTAACCTTTCCCAGGGACCTCAGGGACTTGCCCTGCGGCGGTTCGGCGATGGTGGTGGTGGGGGGCTTTCGCTTGCCCATTATGTAAAAGATGGGATCGACGTGATGAACTGCACCGTCCACGAACACCGCACTTGTAGTTAAGCAGACGCGGATTCGCGAGGGTGCACGAATAAAAATACAATGAAAATTATTAATAAATAAGTTGACACGTTGATTTATACATTGCTAATTGCCGACGAACGACGCGCGCAATTAGTAAAGAGAAAAGTTAAGCAGACACGGGTTCGCGAGAATACACAAAGAAACACTATAAAAGTTAATAGTAGTAAATGAGTAGAGAAAATTAATTGATTAAATTGTCGACGAACGACGCGCGCACTATGTAAATAGAGATAAACGTAATGAATTGCCTTTATGTCGTGTTTTAGTTCTGTTAAACGGCTCCAATGCCGGTATAATAAACCCAACAGAACTAAACCACACCATTAATTATTATAATTCACTCCCTCGACCAAATCGCGAATCTTTTCATTTTTCACATATCTATCCGGAGGACATAGTAAAAGCCGCCAACGAAATCAAATATAAAGCTAGAGGCCCAGATGGTATCCCCATTACACTCATCATCAAATGTTTACATATAATACTACCTTCTCTGAGCACATTTATAACTACTCTCTTCAAAATGGTGTCTTTCCATCACAGTGGAAGAAGGCGCACGTAAAACCAATTCCAAAATGTTCATCCCCTGCATCTGTCTCTAATTATAGGCCAATCAGTCTTCTTTGCACATTCAGTAAGATGCTAGAAAAAATTATCAACGATCAGCTTCGTAAATACCTTTCTGAGTTCGATGTAATTAGTGAATTCCAATCTGGGTTCCGGAAGGGACATAATACAACTACTGCACTCATTAAAATAACGGATGACTTACG
Source organism: Sweltsa coloradensis (assembly GCA_024449915.1). NCBI lineage: Eukaryota > Metazoa > Arthropoda > Insecta > Plecoptera > Chloroperlidae > Sweltsa > Sweltsa coloradensis. The sequence continues at coordinate 136,450 of JAMZAV010005699.1, forward strand.
ATTTGCTATGGATAGAAAAGAACTAACCTTATTGGCACTCTTCGACTTTAGTAAAGCCTTTGACTGCGTAAATCATGACTTGCTGCTCTCCAAACTATCATACCTAGGTATTTCCAATGCAGCTCTTCACTGGTTTTCATCATACCTCACAAATAGGAACCAACGAGTTATCACTGAGAAAAGCGCCTCCTCGTGGACTGTAAATAAATCCGGCGTACCCCAAGGGTCAGTATTGTCACCTCTATTCTTTTCCCTTTACGTTAATGATATACATACAAATTTCACTTATTCAAAACATCATATGTACGCAGACGATTTTCAAATGTATTTACACTTCCAACCTAAAGACGGTGAACGCACTATCAACCATGCAAAACCACGATATACGTAAGCTTAATGAGTATGCTGTCAACCATAACCTATCGCTCAACGTTCAAAAAACTCAACTGATGCTAGTCGGATATCGTAAACTATTAGCTAACGTAGACACAGCTGTACTTCCCCCAGTCACAATAAATAACACGGTCATACCTTACCAGAAAAATGTCAAAAACCTCGGTCTTATAGTAGATGAAACCTTGTCGTGGACACCCCACATTAATAATACAACTAAAAAAGTCATTTCGTGCATGCATCAACTAAAACGTAACTGTCCTTTCCTTCCCCAATCCATTCGGAAGATATTAATTCAAGCTCTTATATTTCCCATAATTGATTATGCCTCAATAGTTTATAACGATTTAACGGAGACACTTAACGTTAAAATACAAAGAGTGCAAAATGCTTGTGTTCGATTTATTCTAAATGTGAGACGTGATGAACATATAACACCATCTTATATTCATTTAAAATGGCTAAAACTGAAAGAACGACGAATGCTATCTTTAATTATGCTAACAATGAAAATTATGAAGACAAAATCTCCCCCCTATATTTATAATAAGTTCACAAGAATGGATAGAATACATAACCGCACAAACAGGCACACGCGAAACATGTTACAGATACCAAAGCATCGCACAACAAAATGTAATAAATCATTCATTATCACGGCAAGTCGGCTATGGAATGAATTTGGACTTGAATTGTATACTAGCAGGTCGAATATAACTCTCCGAAATCAAATACACAATACACTGCTTTCTAGGTATACTGGAGTATAAGTCTTTAATATTATGTGTACAATATATTAGTCTCGCTATTGGGAATAGAGCATCATCATTATAATTGCTTGCAGAATTTACTATAGTATACGTTTATATTATTGTCAATCAATTTTCAACATCAATTGTATGAATTTGTATCCACAGTTATTAGTATGTATCTAATATTAGTTTAGTAGAAATAGTAGTAGTAGTAGTAGTAGTAGTAGTAGTAGTAGTAGTAGTAGTAGTAGTAGTAGTAGTAGTAGTAGTAGTAGCAGTTTAATAATAGTTTAATTAGCATAATTAATTAGTATGATTAGTATATTACTTACATATCTATTATAAAATACTTATGTATTACATGTTGTAGTGGTTGGCTATGGTCAAAGGGGCTTTATAGCCCTATGTAAGCCCACCTTTAAGTCAATAAATATCAAATATCAAATATCCCCATACGCTTGTGGATGGTTCTGACCAGCAAAGGCCTGTCCACCCCTTGTCCCCCCGCGTCATCCCTTACGTCCCACCCTTCGTCTCGATTAGCCAAGTTGCATAAATATGAGACGTTAAGCAATATCCAATCAATCAATCATTAAGTACAGTGAGGAGCTAGCCTTAGGTGTTCGCTGACGTACGCTGCTCTTGGCGGAAGTTTTCTTGTTCGTTAGACAGTTCATACAACTACTCGGCGACACCACACACAGGCGGACGTGTTTTGTCACTGCAAGCAATATTCTTCTCTCTGGCTCGAACTTTTTCCCTTCCGGTTGCACTCTCTATCTTTTGTCTCGGAACAACTATGTGTTCATGAATTGCTACATTTTCCCTTACGGTCCATCTGTACCAACAGTAAAACCCATGGATAAGGCAATATCTGAGACAATATAGTAACGTCCCGATACACCTCACTGCAGATATAGAATTATCACCCACTACTCATAAATTGCAACTATTCAGGATCTTGTGTTACACTCATCAATGAAGTAATGAAAAGTTTCAATGCATTTGACATTTATCTTCGATATGACCTCGCCGCCTCGCACCGTTTTAGTGCTGCCTTCAGTGCCACAGCCACGCCTCGCAGTCGGCTGTCGTTCTTGTTGCATGCGGACGTGTTTTGTCTCCGCCCTTCGTCTCGATTAGCCAAGTTGCATAAATATGAGACGTAAAGCAATATCCAATCAACCAATCCGCCCTTCGGTCTGTTCTTGTTGGGCCTCTACAGTACGAGTTAGCTAGTCTTTCTGCTGTAAATGTTGTTTGAGCAAGTCATGGCTGTTATGCCTCCACTTGTTCGGTTTAATGTTTGTTAACTGCAGAAGGTTGTCTGTTCTGTCTAGACTAAATTATTTTGGTCACACTTAAATCTCCCCTGCTTGGCAAGAAAGCGTTCTTTGTCTCAGTGTTGTGCTCAGGCTGTGTTGTCCGTACAGCCTGAGGGGTTTATGTTCTGGATCTGTTAGACCTGTCGTGTTTAGTGTGGTCGGTGCTCTGTTTCTATGCTGGGATATTTGTTATTGAAGTCAATCTTTGTGGCTAATTGTGGTGTTGTCACCACAATGGTCACAATGGTGTCAGTAGTGTAGTAGTTTATATTCTATAATTTTTTTGTCTAATTCGTTGGCATGCAATGAACTCTTGCACTCTATGTCCATTTGGCCAAGATGGCACAATAACTTATTAAAATGTCTCACCACGTTTAAGTGGTGATGTTTTTAAATAGCCCCAACTACTAAACGCAGAACGCAAGGTCACACCACCTATGTTGAACACTGCTTTACTGGTTGGAGTACACAGAAGGAATTGTATATTAGTTGGCCTTCAAAGTCCAACTCGCTACCTTCCCGTGTTTTGGCCTGTGAGTAGGGGAGTAGTGTATTTCCCAAAACTAAGGGCGAGCTCTGGCCGGTTGGAGTGCGTGTTGCAAAGAGAGCTTTCGAGTAACTTTTTATCACACCTTTCTTCATTCACACAGCCTAACTCATATTTATTTTCTTCTTTCACTTTTTTCGTCTTTATACTTGCCGGCCCTCTCTGCAACGAGCACTCCTCCGTTCCCACCCAGTTTAACCCATCCTATCCAACAACCTCATTCCCTTTCCCCATTAACCTCCTCGTTCTTACCTTACGTTCCATCCATTGGAAAGAAGAAAACATGGTGGTAATCCACAATATGGCAAAAGAAAATTTGGAAGATTCCAATACAATTGACATGGTCACTGATAACTCTACTGTTGAGTGCCCTAAAACAACATTAACTAACTCACTTAACTTTTACTAAAAATCTATTATTACTCAATCTTCTTAATTTTACAGAGAGCGCTTAACTTTAAAATTGCTCTACCCCCAAACGTCAAACCCCAATTTAATCTAGAGTAGAGAACCCACGTAGCAATTTAAACTCTGTAGCTTCTAAATCCTAATTGGATAAGTGAATTAATTAATGCCTAGCTCAATCTGTTTACAGTGAATCAACACCAATCGGTTGGTACTCTGGCAGATCCCAATCTTCAATAGTTTCAACCATCTGAAACAAGATAAATCATAGTCGTAAAGAAATGTAGCACTTAATGTGAATAGTTACTGTAAGCCTACTTTCATGCAGTAACATAAGAGAACACATGCTTTTGAAAATTTGATATGAGCTGGAAGGATGCCCTACAATAAAAACAAATTTCAGCGTTCATTTCCATAGAAAGCTAAGAAGCTGTGAAATTTAAACAGAGTTCCTGCTTATATAAAAGGGAATTGAAATTCACCTGAAATAGGGAGCAAAGCTACTTAAATCAAGAATCTTGACCGTCTCGACCGGTTTTGTGCAGACCGAGCCTCTTGTATTCAGTAGGAACTCGACGTTGGCGTCGCCGTACGCCCTCCAGCGGGTTTTAAAGTATTTGTATCGAAAAATAAAGCGGATATTTCAGTACCGGCACGGGTTGGCCAGATACCCCCAAGGTGAAACTTACGCCGCGAGGCATTCGATGTTCCGTTTTAATTTGACCGTGATAAAGTGGCACATGCTCGTCAGGTGCTCCGTCTTGTGGGCCCAGACGGTTACCAGCAGTTCTTCTCAGGCATCTCTGGCTTTCGTCGCCGCCAGGTATTCGGACTCGGTCATCTGGTACGCCGTCTGGGGTCGCTGGCCGGTCTTTGCGGTGAGTATGAAGCAGGCTAACCTGAATTACAGAAAGATACCGGCCGGTTAGTGAGAGATATACTTGCTGGTCGGTCGACCAATGCCGAAAGAGGCGTCGTACTGACGAGACCATGTGCAGGAAGGCTTTTTGAACCGACGGCGTCCAGGACTTTACTTCCACGTTCGGTCCCGTGTTGAACTCTCTCAGGGTGTCCAGGGCATTGTCAGTGTCGGTTCGATAGTTTTTGCACGACTCGAGTTCGAGCACCACTCCGGCGTCCAGGTGAGACAACTTGTTCCCCTCTTCTCTTCCAAACTGCCACTGTTGCTTAGAATTTTTTCGTCCCTTAGCGATCCCCGATCCTGCTGGCTTCGACTTGTTTGTACTCGTTGGTCATGAAGTGCATCATCGAATGGTTCATGAATCGCATACAGATCTTCAGGTTGTAACCGGAGCCGGACGCCCTTTTTGTATCGCTTTGGCTAAATAAGTCGACGAGTCGTTGGGAGTCTTGGAGAAGAGGCAGCCACTGCTCCAACTCGGATGGCCAGTCTCCGATCAGGGAGGCGGGAGTCAGTGTGGGAGGCCTCATGTGAAACCAGGAGCAGGAGGACTTCACATGTGACTTTTGGAACTCGAAGGGGGCGATGAAGTGACCCGACACGCTGGCGTCTGACAGTGCTTCCCTTAATCCGCCCGCTCATTAGCGGTCCTAAAAAAAAGGTCGCAACAATTAGGAGGAGGCCTCAGTGGTTGCATCGATCTCGACCCACTGGAGCGCCTAACTCCAGTGCAGCGCACAGTGACCTTGGGACGCGGAAACCAGAAAGGACTTAAACTTAGACCTCCGCGGGCACGCACCACAGCTTATCAAATGTCACTATACTTCAGATGTGCATCGGTTTGGAATTCGCTAAGTTGTGAAGTTAGGTCTCTGCCTTACAAGGAGTTCAAGCACAAAATTAACAGCAAATTCCGATAACATTAAGTCCCAGTGATTGTATGCCCTTTTACGACGACCCTGCATCAAATGGACTTGATTATGGATTATTATCTGTACTACGCCTTGTTAGATATAAGTCATCATAACTAATTGTAACTCTGCCATACATCACCATGCTTTCTTCTCTTTTCTTTTTATCGAATCTTCATGCTATATCAAAGTTCATATAAGTTGAGTTAGTGTTATGAATCTTATGTCTTAGTTATAGTTCTTAGTGTTATTATTGGTTGCAGAACAGCTACGCACTACGCTTTGAAAAAAATAATAATAATAATAAATAATAATAATAATAATAATAATAATAATAATAATAATAATATAATAATAATAATAATAATAATAACAGTGTGAATGAGCCTAGGGTTTGCTTTCTACAACCTTTATATAATTGGAATGGAAATGTATATTTTGATTTTGATTATGAATAAAGAAATAATAATAATAATAATAATTATAATATAATATGAAAGACTGATGATACGTTTTCAGTTTTACTTCCGAAATGTCCAGTTTCAAAATGATGTTCTGTAGCATTGGATATCTCCAGCAGCATTGTGGGCACCGAATGTTGCATCAGATGCACCCAGACTGGTTGCAATATCGTGTTGCTTATAGTTCGGCCTGCCAAGCAATGCTTTCTTAAAAACTTTCAGGGTGTCAACTATACCATGGACAACACTATCAAATTGTGTTTTCTGACCTAACAATTGTAACTCTTGTGCAGTAAAGCGTACGTCAAAACTAATGTTGTGACTATCCACGATATTGGGTGTATTGAATGTGGCCAAAAAACCGATAAACCCTTTCCACGCCACACATTTCAAAACTGTGTTCACTCTGGTGTTATTTAGGAACAAACATCCATCCTTTGCACGGAGACCGGTTACCTCGGTTACAATTTGGGGAATGTACTTGGTTGAATGTTACTGGAGTATTTCACGTTGTCGATCGAACAGCAATCTGCACTATCTCAGATGTTGATGCTACACCAGACGTTTCGAGGTCAAAATAGGCAAGTTTGTAATCGTCATTGGGACCTGAAGATTCGGAGTAGCTGTATTTACATGGGACTGTGGAGGCTGATTGTTTATTGTGCTGGCCGTCAAACCCATACCTGACTGGTATAATAATCCCTCTCGGTTTGGTTGCGGTATTACTCTTTTTACTCTTCAAAAGCAAACGTCTTCTCTTTGTAGTAGTAGCAGACTGCCTCTCTTTGATATATTTCCGTTTTCGGTCAATTTGCTGCTTATATAAATTGAGTATTTCTACCTGGTGGCGCCTTTTTTTAGTTAGTTTTAACTATTAAACACGTTTTAGAAACCTGTACAAAATATAGTAGTGATAGAAAAGATTTTAGATTAAAACCTTCCCTCAGAGAAATTTATCAGACAACTCCACGACAAGCGATAATGTTATTAATTTCTTACGTAAAGTAAACCTTTTAAATTCAATTTGAAATTCATATATATTTAGCAATCAGAAAATTTGATGGGCACTGATAACTTTACTGTTTTGTGCCCTAAAACCCCAACTAACTAACTAACTAACAATGTGTGTTTTTTGCTTCATAGTCACATACTGTCTGGAAAATAATTGAATAAAACCCTTTTCGATCGTAGTATGCAATCGGATTTTCTTTTGGAGATGGAATAAGTAAGTGGGAACCATCCATAGCCCATATTTCACCCGGAAAATTCACAATAGTAATAGCTCTCCTGAGTTTGTCCGACTCAATGTGTTTTTTGACAGCAGTAACACCGTCTGTTCGAATTGAAAAAGAACACGCGCAAGCTTTGCAGTGCACTTTTGATTGGTCGGGATGGTCGCCTCTGTCTTTGCCAATCCATGATTTAAAAGATTCCTCTTAAAGCCACTCGTCACGGAAAACACAAACTGTCTTTTTCCTTTTAGGAGGAGAATAATTGCCTTCCATTTCTTTATTCAAAAGAAAACGCGAACAGTAACAGAACGCAAACAACAAACAGAGCAAGCACACACAGCTTCACAGCTCAAATCGTAGGTGGCGACTGGCGACTGTCCAGACAAAACGAAATGAAATGATAAAATTTAGTTTTTGCCCCTGCGCAATGCCGCCGGCCGCCTGTCAGCTGAACGGAAAGTCGGTTCGCGTTGGCGTGTGTTTGTCGCCCCCAATACATTCGCAGTGCGACGAATGTCATTTGTTGGATAAAGTCAAATACGTTAGAGATAAGGATTTAGAGTTTTCTATTTGTAAGTTATAGCATAATGGTCATACTTCGTTAATAATTGCTATTTATAGGTCACCAGTTAGCAATTTGGATTATTTTATGGAAAATTTGTCAATATCTTTAGTAATGTAGTGGTCAAAGATAATTATGTAACAATTTGTGGTAATTTTCATATAGATTTTATAAAAGACAGTCCTGTTAAGAAGCGGCTATTACACATTTTTAATGAATATAATCTTACCATTACCATTGATTCTCCAACTTGAGTAGCTTTTTCTACACTGGGAACTTCGTCAAGTACCTGTATTGACAATATTGTAACAAATAATGAACTGTATAAAGTGTGTGTTGTTGTTTCGGCAGTGTCCGACCACGATGCTCAAACAATAGTCATTTACCATGCTCAAAGACAAAATAGTACAAATCGGAGGAGTAAAAAAACGGCTACAAGACACGTTCGTGTTTACTCCAAACAATTTTTTTTTCATTTAAACATAAACTTAGTAATGAGTCATGGAAGTCTATGTTGATGGGAAGGAATATAAATGAAAAATACGATCTTTTTGTTAATACAGTTAAACATTGGCAGTGTATCTGGGGAGGTTGCTTGTGGAATTTGCTTGTGGGGCTGCGGCCGAGGTAGCAAGGAAGTGCAAGAGGCAGTCAGTGCCGGGACAGCAAGGAACCGTTGGCTTGTGTGGCTGGTTTCAAGAGCCTTTGTGTTACATCCGAGAAGAGTAAAGAGTGATTACACGCATCAAGGCCCTTCAGGGAATAACCGATAGTTAAACTTGGAGTGTATTGATTTGTGGTAAATCCAGATATCATAATGTGAAGCTATTGAGCTATTTTGCGATCAACGGAAACGACGTGAACGACGACCCGGAAAAGGGGACATATCCGCTGCAATGCCCACAGCACACCGGTACAAATATCGGTCAACAATGACTTAAATAGGAAATAATCGCCGTGCTTCTTGCGAAATGTAGGAGGGTTGTTGGGCATTTTAAGCATTCACCATAGGCATCTCTAGCTCTCTTCCAAGCCCAAAAGCGAGATAATCTACTGCAATGCAGACTGACTCAAGACATCATCACGCGATGGAACTCAAAAAACGATATGTTAATGCTGTTCTGCAAACCAAGATTTCAACAGAGGCAATGCATATTAATACCTAATTAATACCCCCTTCCACGGCTGCCACATCGAAGCACATTCCTCACTTCAGCATCTCTTTTCTTTGTCGGAAAAGACTGCAACTTTTCTTCAGGTCATCTCCGGTAATCGACAATTTTTCGATGATACTCAGGAGTGTTTTCACATCCCCTACTGCATTATTGTCACCCTCATTACACACTGACAGGGTTTCAGCTGTGGCCGTTTGTTTGTAACTACCCAATCCCGGTAATGCCTTTTTTATTATTTTCAATGTATCCGTTGTACCAAACACGACTTTCATCTTGTCTTCAAGCGGATTGCATTCCTTGATTGCTTTCAGTGAAAATGTAGTCGCTCTGGGTCCAGTCATCTAAATAGCCGATCGTTAAGATGTTCAGTTCCACAGCTATTTTTTTACAATGGGAAATGTTTGCTTAACAAATTATACTGATGCGTTCTGCTTACCTTCCGTCTTGAGCATCCGTTGAAGTTTCCTAGCCTGGATTGTACTTATAATGCCCTGGAGATCCACTTCAAAATTTATGTCCAATAAATCTTCCTTGGACATTATTATGACCTAACGAAGTTTATTCTCGATCTCCTTTTCTGTATCGTTCGTTATTGTTATTACTAAAGTCACATACTTCATAACGTCCTCCATCTAGATTAAAACCATATGTTTTTGTTAGCGGGGGGTGGGGGGGGGGGAAGAATTATTCTAGTAGAAAGTTAATGTTGTTGCATGGGCCATTTTAAATTTGTAAATGAAAATTTTGATTCAATACCAATAAACCAGGTAGGATATTAAATTATTGACGTTCATCCCACTGGAATTTTTGGGTATTATAAAATACATGTTTTTCTTTCTTATATTTGTTTAAAATGATTGGGACCTAGAAGTACTATGCGTACGCCTAATCATTACGACAAAATAATAACAATTCCCAAAGGTATGTTGTCGGAACTTGTTTAAACCCATTAAATTGTTCCCCCTCACAACCCAAACTCACAAACTCTCAATATTTTTCTCGAACCAAAAACCCCAGTATTTTGAGTGTCTACTACAAATGTATCTGTAGATGCAAAAAAGATGAAGAAAAATAAAAGATCGCTGGAGCAGATGTGTTCCCACCAGTCCGACACAGTTAGGAGCCTCGTTCGACGACGAGAACCTTGAAGAGAGAAGGGGGTGGTACGTCACACCATCCCTCTTGGTCAACAGGGGTTGACAAAATGGGAAAGATGAACTAAAATTAAGCACACTCAAAAATGAAATAAAACTTATATACACTGATCCCAACAGTTATATTAGGAGTTTTAAACCAGTTTCTTCCCAACAAAATAGTTCCCTGACCTGCTGCAACTACAGCTGTCAGTTTAGTTTTTCTTCTTTAAAATGTACCTCTAGGTCAACTTCACCCAGAACAGGGATATCTTGTTTAGACCCAAATTTGCAATTTGAGGTTAGGTACCTCTTAAGGATTGGGTTTAGAACAGCTGTTCAACTTATTTTAAACGTTTCTTCACTAATGATAGTGCAAGCTGCACCAGAATCGACTTCCATTTCAACTGGTGACTGGTTAAGTTGAAAAGTAATGGCAAACTTGTCTACGATGTTCTCCCTGAGCTGTAGGGATATTGCAAAAGTCATACCAATTCTCCCGAACGGGTTTGTATCGGGCGGTTCAGGCATAAGCCTACTTGTTGATTCTACATTGGTGGACTCTACTGCCCCCATGTGGCGTGCAGCTTTAGGCCCACCTTAACTGGTTTTAACAGTTAGGTTTTTTGTATAAGCAAAACCCAAACTAACTTTATGTGACCTTTTTCTTGCAAAAGTTGCAAACCAAATCTCTTGACTTTTCAATCAGGACTAAGTCAGCCTTTGTTTAACTTCCATCTAAAAATCGTTTGCAAGAAAATGTTTGGAGCACACGCGCGTGTAAATTGCTCGGCACAATATGTGCTCTCTTTACTCGATTTAACCATGCTTATGTAAGTCTGGTTTCTTAGTTTGTCGGAAACCAATGAAATGATAAAGCTTATTTTTACTTGAGCTATTGCTACATTTGAACACACAGCAACAAAAAATATCAACAAGGTTTTTATTATGAGAAATGTCTTTACCTTCTTAACATCGTTGTTTTTTTGTATTGCCATTATTGGCGGGAAGATCGTTTCGTCTTGAATAAGCGGTGCCCGTGCTTGAACGTTTGCTGATTTTCCTACATTCACGATTGCCTCTATTATTATTATTATTATTATTATTATTATTATTATTTATTTTCCACTAATAGGCTTAGTAGGAAGGTTGGCAGAAAAGGGCAGTATGCCCCAAGCACAAGGTGTCTGCCAGCCTCTACACAACAAAACTGTGATAATAAACAAGAACTTATAAAACATAGAACCATAGAGATAAAAGAGACAAACATAGAAGAGACAAATTAACAAAACAATAACAATTCAATGAATTCATAATATCAAAAAAGCAATCATCATACTTAAACTCTCTTAAAAGCAGACATGGCAAGACCTTGTGTTTCTTCGGACAGGGAGTAGTTCCAAATTTTGGCAGATCGGCAGTAGAACCCACTTATGTACGCGCTGGTTCGGGCAAATGGTGGCGTGATGGACTGGGCCTGGTTACGTCTTGAATCGCGAAGATTCCAAGACACCCGATGGAATGGGTCAAGGTCTACACAGCCAGTCAACATCTTTTTGAAGAACAAAACGTCCACTTGCTTCATCAGTTGTTCAATGGTAGAAAGGCGACATTGACCACGACGTGTAGAGGCACTTGGTTCTTTGTAACCCATAATATGTCTGGTGGCACGATTTTGAATTCTTTCCAACTTGCTCATGTTGTCCTTTGTTGTTGGATGCCACGCTGGTAGGCCATGAGTGATAATTGGCCTAACCAGCGCTAAGTATGCGGTGCGAAGGGTTCTTGGCTTGCCACCCTTTAGAGAGCGCGACACAAATCCTAAAGTTTTAGACGCTCTGTTACGCACATACTCACAATGTAGATTCCACCGCAGATCACAAGTAACAATTATTCCAAGTAGTTTGACTTTTGGCAACACGGTATTATATCTCCATTTATGCTATACACGATGTTTATGTGTCCAGTTCTTGATCTCGTGATTCGAAGTAACTGTGACTTGCTAACATTAATTGACATTTGGTTGTTTTGACACCAAACTTGGATATTGTTTAGGTCATTTTGTAGAGCCTTTGCGTCTTCTGAAGTAGATATGTTTCTGTACAGAGTTGTATCGTCAGCATATTGTAGAATACTTGACGTCACAACATCAGGTAGGTCTATCATAAAGATTGTAAAAAACAAAGGACCAAGTACCGATCCCTGCGGAACTCCAGAAGTAACGTCAATTAATGATGATGAGGCTCCATATGCACTACACGCTGAGACCTGCCCTTCAAAAATGATTTAATCCAATTAAGAAGTTCACTTTGAATTCCATAATTATGTAGCTTATTGAACGAGTGAGCGTAGCGAACGTAGTGATTTCCATTCGACTTAAACGGCCCTAATTGTTTTTCTGCGTGCGTGCGTGTGTGTGTGTGTGTGTGTGTGTGTGTACGTTGAAAATCAGCCGAATCGCTGAACAGATTGCGCTGAAATTTTAAACAGACATCCGGTACGAGTTATTAAGAAACTGCTAACAAATTCAGCAAGATTCATTGCGATTTAAACCTACAAGAAATGATAAACTGAAAAATAGACTTCCAATGTTTAGAAATTATTTTAACGACAATGTTTTAGATTTTGAAAATATATTTTTTGTTTGTTTTTCGCCTGGCCGTGTAATGCCGTGCCCATGCAAGGTCAGTCGAATGTTGGACGTCAAGGTAACCCCCAAATTCCGCTTATATGCAATGCATATTTTCACGTATTTCGTACTGGCTATGTTTACCATAGTAGGCCCTATTGTCACAGATGATGGACTACACTGCGTTATATGCATTTCCAAAAACATGTTTAATTATTTATTAAATACAATCTAGAAACTACAAAATCTTTCAACCAATCCAAGGGAATGTAACCACGTCTACCTCACATTCCGGCTACAAGGGCGCTTTAGCCAACTAGACTAGCGAAACGCCAAAGTCGTAGTAAGACGAGTGAGCGAGTCATGTGGTGAGTACCCGCCGACCCGGGAACATTTGCATTTAAGTTTGATAATTATATTCGTATAAAATAATAGGGTATTGGTGGAAATCACTGTGCCGGAGGTTGCTGTTGTTGGCAGTCTTCAACTGAATATTCCGTGTGACTGCCGGGTCTTGCTTAATGGTAGATTGTTGTTCCGGGAGTTGTGTAAAATTTTTTAGGCCATAGTTTAGGCCAAAATGCTCCACTGTAGCCTATGATAGGCTATAGGGAGGTCTAAGGTAAGGGGAAGAAAAGAAAATGTTCCCGGGTACTAAAACACATGGCTCACTCACTCGTCCAAACAACGACTTTGGCGTTTCCCTAGTGTAGAAAGTCTCTCGTGTGGCACACTGTCAAACGCCTTACTTCAGTCCAACGCTATGCAGTCAATTTGCCTTGTTTTTCCTTGGTCAAGCGTATGCTGCCAGTCATCAATAGCCTTTGTCAGCATAGTTGTGCATGATCGACGAGGAAAAAAATCCATGCTGGTTAGGCGGTATCAAACTGTTCTAAGTGCGTTTAAATGGCTGAAGTAACTAGACGCTCCATTACCTTGCAAACCGTACTGGTAAGTGAAATTGGCCTGTAGTTAGATACACTGACCTATTCTTCGATTTGTACACAGGCACAACGTTAGCTACTTTCCAATCATTTGGAAAAACTCCGGACTCGTTTGAAAAGTTGAACAGTGCTGGTGAGGGATGGAGCAAGCGAAGAAGCACACTGGTGAAGAATTGTAGTAGGGATTCCCATCAGGACCACTAGCCGCACCGGGGACGATTTGTTGAGAAGTACTTGCCTTACCTCATTGGACTGAGAAAGAAAGTTTTTTAAGAGGCTTTTGAACTGATGGATTTCTTAGAAATAATTTCGTTACAGTTTGTCGCTAATGGAGTAAATTTTTCTTGGAACTTTGAGTTGAATGCATTGGCAATTTCTTTTGCATCAGTTAAAAAACCTTACCATTTGCTGAGAAGTGAGAAGGAGCTGCACTCCCCACTCTTAGAACGGATAAATTTCCAGAGTCTTTAGAATTGCTCCCTAAGTTCCAAACATGCTGTTGCTGAGCATTTCGTATTGTTGTTTTCACTTGATTTCAAAAACTTTCTGTAAGAGTTCCATAAATATTCAGATGGATCCTCTTACATTTAAGGGAAGAGTTTGCCCAACGCTTTTTAATCAATTTCAGAAGATCCGAAGTAATCCATGGTCCCCGGCGTTGCCCCTGCATTATAACTTTTGGGATTGCAACTTCAACACAATTCCAAAACACCGAACACCAATCTTTCCACATCAGATTAACCCCATGCTGTTGATTAATATTGTAAGGCGCTCTACGAAAAGAGTTCTAAGTAGCAGCCAGTCAGCCCTTTTATAGTTCCATACAGTTTTGTAATGTATTTGGTTCTAGGAACAGTGAATTTAATATTAGCGCATACTGCCAAATGGTCATCACACCTGGAATAACACTCGTGTCTTCAATAATTTTTGGGTTATTCCCACAGCAATTAGGTCAATGATAGATCGCGAAGTACCCGGGTTACTCGAGTAGCTTCGGTGACTGATTGCGTGAAAGAGAGCTCGTGGAACGCAGATAAATAAAGATTGGCAGTATGCATCGTTGGGAATAGGAGCTACAGAACCCCAAGTTATTTTCAGATTAAAATCTCCACACAAAAACTATTGCGGTATACTTGGTTACTAACTTGTCAACACGGCATAAAGATCGATTAGTTCCTTGTCTAAATCTGGGGTTTGGGAATTAGGCGGCCTGTAAGCAGACCCAAGTAACAGTTTTTTATTTCCGCATGTATCTCCACCCAGATGATCTCTGCATTAAGTGTAGATAGTTCGGGTACATGCACCGGCTTAAAACTCAGGGTTTTTCTGCTATGAGAACTCCACCTCCTGGTCGGGGATCTCGGTCCTTCCGAAATACCATGTAGGACGTGGGTAATATTTCCGAATCTCGTACACTTGGGATCGAGCCACGTTCACAGACAAATAATGATGGGGTAAGCGCTTCAATCCAGGTATGAATTATGGGGAGAGGGGTTCGAATGTTTTAGACTGCGAGCGTTAAAAGATAGTAATTGTATAGCAGAATTTTTGGAGCCAGAAACGCTATTGGTGCTTTGGTTAAGAAGCGCATCTCCAGCAATGAAAAAAGAATCATTAAACTGTGGCACTGTGCACTCCAGCACTTTCAAGTCTGTGCACCATTAACTACACGCCTGTGCAAGGATGGCAGTATTTTGACGCATGTATTGTGGAACGGTTTTCGTACATTCAGAGCATATGTAAAAAAATTGGTTTTTTCGCCCCCCAGTTTTACAATGATTGCAACGCTTGTTCGCCGTTGATTGGACCTGGATTACTTCTACATCTCCACACAAAGTAAGAAGGAGGCAAATTATATCCATGTGCGACACAGGTGGTCTGCATGAGTCACTAGCAAGCGAAGATCATCAGTTTTAACACACTGCAAAGGACCAGGGTTTAGCTCCACATCCCCAGAAAGAGCAATAAGCAACAGGAAAATGCTGCCAAATGTTGAAGTGAAAATACTCTTGGCCATTGTGCTAGTTCGTCGCCTTCTTGTCCGTTGTTACAAAAGTCCCAAACATCTAGTCAATGCAACCCGGGCTTATTTTTCTTAGAAAAATACTTCCACACAGACTTCCGGAGGAAACCCAGCAATTATTGAAACCAATTCACTTTCCAAAGGATGCCATAGACCTGGCTACATTAGTTGGATTAAGTCGTGTCACCAATTGCAAATTTTCATCCATAATTTATCATTCTAAATGTCAGAAAAGAAACAATGTAAACAAATCCACCAAATGCACGAAACCTTTCTTGCCCATTTCTGTCTTCTTCGACTAAGCCTCGCCCTAGAAATTGGCATCTGCGATCACTAACAGCCATAGTATATGTTCTGATTAATATCGTCAATCTTACCTCTTGCCGAATCAGGTTCTTCTTATACTCAAAAAGATAGGAATGTCAACATATCACGTTAAATGTATTGACATTCAGTAGCAACTATTGTTTTGTTTGTTATACACAAAACAAAATCAGCAACATGAAATCAAACTAAAACTTTAAAATGTTACAGGAAAAACGAAAAATAAAACTTGGATAACAATTGTATATACACACCTTAATACGAAAGAACACTTTATATATATTATACCGACGTTTCTTTTCAACGGCCCTACTTCACCCCTGTGCGTGTGTTTTATATATCTAAGGTTTGAAGTCCCTATATGCTTTATATTTGAGAATGGCGGGGGTTTACTATTCTTTATATACAGTATGTGATGTGATGAATTGTCAAGGTCCACTCATGAATTGTCCAAAGGGCCACTCAATCTCCTAAAGGACTTTCTGTCCCATGTTATCAAAATGTTTTTCTACAGGGCTTTTTACAAATCTATCTTGACCTATTTTCCCCAAGAAATGACCTTAAACCATACGACCTCTGTACTTACATCATAAAGAGACAAATACCCAGCATGAGTATGTAGAGTGTGTGCATTTGCCAGTTTTGGATTTGAACTTTGCGAGAGCAAAATCACCCTTCTTTAAACGTACATTTTGGGAATTTTTGACTACGGCAAGTGGAAGGTCGTCCTCTGATTCAGACTCGGCTACCGACTCAATATCTTGCAACACCTCATCAGCAGATAGATTATACTCGGAAACGTTATCCACCTCATCCTTGGATTCATCTGCTGAAGAATCTTCCGCCGTAACAAAACGGCCGGGAGCAACTTTGAGCTTGGTTCTCTTCCTTGGTGCAGCTCTCGGATTCCCCTGCCGTTGAGTTTGAAGAAACTCGAAAAAGAGTGTCGCTCATCACCATAGACACAGGTGTTTGTGGATCCTCAGGGGATGGACACTCGCGCCGTGGTATTTTCGATAACAGTGTTTGAAAACTGAGGGGCCATATGGCAGTTGCCACAAATCCATTTACAATGTAAGCTTTCAATAGAGGAGCTATCTCATTCAGTAGCTCGCAAAGAAGTTTTGGAAACTCCGACTTTTCAACTGCGGACTGTTTTGGATTTCAACGTTTCAATTCTGTCAGGATCGCCTTCCACTTTTTTTTACCATAAAAGCTCACAACCAATTGCTGCGTCAAGTATGTGCTATTTGGCGGCAATGGGATGTATCTAACTTTGTGTACTTTACACAAGCGAATCACTTCAGGTGTGAAGTGCGATGATCATCTATAAGCGCAGTAGGTCCTTCAATACGATTGGCATGCCGCAAGCAGTGGCGTAGGAACTATTTTTTTAGTGGGGGGGGGAGTCACACTAAAGTTTACTACGAGGTCGGGTAGGTAAACCCGGGGTCTGGGCAAAGCCCAGCCGCCGGAGGCTTTTACGCCGTAGGCGATTTTTTTTAAAGGTGCCCCTTTATAGGTGGCCTGAAAAAACGTTTTCAGGCAAATTTTAATTATGAATAAGGGTTACATTTTGAAGGTAATATTGCATTGAAGATTGATTACCTGACTGAAATCGGTCGACAGTCTGCTTGGGAGGGGAAAACACTGCACACAAAATATAATGAATATTAGTCTAAAATCAGATGGCTTGTCTAGTCTCGCAAATCAGTCTCTTACTGAATCTTTCTAAAAAATGTTACCATAAACCTTTCTTTTTGTTTGCAAGCCCGACTGTAGTAAAAATCCTAAAAAATCACCCAACAAGCTATAGGCCTACATTAGAAAACAACACCCATACCTGGCTTGACCCCCCCACTGGGGGGGTCAAGCCAGCATGTGAGGGGGGAGTTTCCCCCCCATCCCCCCCCGTTCCTACGCCCCTGGCCGCAAGTATATTTTGTTGAACTAATCCATGAAAGTTATTGCATCGAGATGGTGTCGACGTCTGTAGCTCCCTCCTACTGTGGGGTCGGGTGACATTCGACGGATTTTCGTTTCTGTTCAAAATGAGATTTGAAAAATGTCGACGCCACGACTACGGTCTTTCAAAGACACAAGAGAAAGCATTTCTTCCGTAATCACAAAATTAGCATCAACCCCACGAATGAAAATGAGCAATTGTGCCGTATCTTCAATGTCTCTGCTTTCATCGAGACAAATAGTGAATTTCTCAAAAGTGTCAATTTTCTCGCATAGCTGTTGCTGTAAATCGCTAGCAATATCATCTGCCCGCCGTGCTTCAGTGTTGCGAGACAAACTAATAGTTTGAAACGCAGCTTTCTTTTCGGGCCATAAATATGTTCACAGCAATTTCCATACATTTTTTGACAAACTCCTTCCGTAAACGGTTTTACATGTTTTTGATTAAGGTCGTCACAGTGCGTCACAGTGCGCAACTGCTATGAATCAATAACTATGTTCTCAAAGCGGGCATAAGACGTGATTGGATTTATCCATGCGATCTTTCAGATTTGACAGCTACATTGCAGTCTTCTGTTGGATTTATGTCATGGAAGTCAACAGTCACAACAAATAGCAGTTTAGTAAAGGTTTGTTCTGTGGTCCCGGTAGCTTAATTGGTAACGCTATGGCACGTTAAGCCGGAGGTTCTGGGTTCGAACCCCAGTCGGGGAAAACTTCTTCGACAACTGCTATGAATCAATAACCTTTGTCTTCAAAGTGGGCTTATGTTTAAAAACCTGATATTCATTATTATTATTATTATTATTATTATTATTATTATTATTATTATTATTATTATTATTATTATTATTATTATTATTATTATTATTATTATTATTATTATTATTATTATTATTATTATATATGGCTATTAGCATGGGGCAATGCGAGTAACATTCACTTAAAACCCATTCAAGTGTTGCAAAATAAAATGTTAAAACTCATTATCCCTGAAAGTAAAAACTCAATCGTTTTCCATACACATGACTTGTACACATATTGCTTTTTATTGCCTGTTTCTTTACTGTATCGATTTCGCCTTTTGGTTAAATATTATTTTAGTGACATCTACAAAAATTCACGCAATGAGCATCAATATAATACAAGATTTGTGTTAAAAAACTAACTTTGATATTCAGAATACGTCAATAAGTACGGCCAGAGAACTCTTGAGTATTCCTTTCCGCATACGTTTAATCAATTACCAGAGGACATGAAAGATTTGCAATCGTATAGTGAGGTTAAAAATAAACTTAAAATTTACTTACTTTGTTCCATAGATAGGCCTATTGATTAACTTATAAATCATTTTAGTTTGATTAATTTAAAAACTATTTCTTTGTTATACAGTCGCGATTTTTGCCATGTAAGAATGTTCTCGCCTGTCATATCAAATTCAATTAGTATATTTCAGTATTGTAAAGTCGTATTCTCGTTGTTGTATAATTATTTATTTCAGTTTTAATTTAGCCTATGAACATTATTTGTGTAATAAAATTAGAATTTAATTAAGTCTGTCTGATCCATGTACAATATCATATGTTTCATAATCCACAGACAAGCCGCTATGTGGCTTTGTGGACGACGATGTCAAATTGTTTTTTTGTAAAAAATGCATGTAATATTATTATATAATAAAAAAAAAAAAAAAAAAAAAAAATTATTATTATTATTATTATTATTATTATTATTATTATTATTATTATTATTATTATTATTATTGATCTAAAAGTTAATCGTGCTGCACAAACTCCACCTACTTTCTACTTTCATTCTTAAGTAGCTTGCTACTTGTGCAGCTACTTTAAAATAGTAGTGACACTACTTTACAGCTACATTATTGTTTTTTTACTACAAACATGAGTAAATACCAAACATGAGTAAAATTTGGGCCTTCAAATTCCAACTCGACACCTTCTCGCGGTTTGGCCCGTGAATAGGGAAGTTTCACTCCCTGAAACTAATGGCGAGCTCTGGGTCGTCGTCGGGGAACCCTTTCCCTTTGACTACCTCCCGACGGCGACGACAAAGACAACACGGACGGATGATGACACAGACGGAGACGACCGCGACGTGGGGGAACCCCTGCCCTCCCCATATGCTTGTGGCTGGTTCTGACCAGCACAGGCCTGTCCACCCCTTGTCCCCCTGCGTCATCCCTTACGTCCCTCCCTTCGTCTCGATTAGCCAAGTTGCATAAATATGAGACGTAAAGCAATATCCAATCAAAAAAAATCCACCTTCTACGTCCACTTGTAATAACAGTCCCATAATTATTGTATTAGTGTTAAGTCAGTGTCATCTGTGTCAACATATTATCTAGGTCTATATTTACAAGGTTCTTGATAGTCACTTCTTAGGAAACTAATTTCGTTTTTTAAAATAATTGAGGGCCATATACAAGAAGGTATATTTCCTATGACTTATAGTAGCTTACTATTAGGTAGTTTCAGACTTCATGACATGTGTTCTGTTTTTACTGCTGAAATGTATGCCATACGAGAAGCTTTGAGATATATTATGAAACAAAGATGTGGAAGCTTCATGGTATGTTCAGATAGTTTAAGTGCACTTCAGGCACTCCACGTCATGTTCTCTACTCACCATTTAGTAATTGACATTCAGTTCTTAATGGAGAAACTTCATGCGAGAGGCTACAAAATTATGTTCTGCTGGGTCCCTGGTCATGTAGGTATCTCTGGCAACGAGGAGGCTGACTTGGCAGCCAAGGCTGCAACGCAAAAAGGATCAACTGATTTTGACCTCGTACCAGTTCCTGATGTCCACAGTGGGTTCAAGAACCATATGTTGAAATTAGGTCAGGATTGTTGGAATGCTTTGCAGAATAATAAACTGCGTCGTGTGATGCCCTGTCTTTCACTGAAAGTACGACCCCCTTCTTCCACACTTTCTCGTCGTGAGGAGGTTGTATTGGCGCGAGTACGAATAGGGCACACCCACCTCACCCATGCCTATCTTTTTACCAGAGATAAGATTGCTCCGATTTGCGACACGTGTGATGTGTTGCTATCCGTTCATCATTTGTTGACTGACTGCATCAGTATGATGGTTTGAGACTCCAATTAAATTTAAATCTATCATATGAAGAACTTTTGTCTTATGAAAACAGTGAAAAACTTATCAGATTTCTAAACCTTAGCGATCTGATCGACAAACTATGACAGTTCTTTAAAAAAAAAAAAAAAAAATCCATGAAGCATGTTGACTTGCTATTCATTATGACGACGTTGGCAACGGTTTCCTGATAATGATTATGATTATGATTTGGTAATTTGGCATTTTCTACATATGACAACTTTAGCATGTATACCTTTTCCCGATTTGGCTGTCTACAAATATATCGACCTTGGCAATTCTTTTCATGACAATGATTTGAAAAACACATTTAACTTTATTAACCGTATTTTAAATTTATACATAGTTAACTAAATATCTTGGAGGCGCGAATAATCTTTGCCGTTGAAGCGCCCTAAAACTACTAATACTAATACTAATACTAGTGTTCAATATACCAATAACACTAACCATCCACTCGACTGTAAATTGCATTTGCGAAGAGGCCTACTTAAAATAATTTTGAACTTACCACTAAGGTGCACGATGGTGACCTTGTACCGTTTCCAATCTTTTTTCGGGATGGCCTTCGACAGCACAGCATCTTTTACGTTGTCTGCGAATACACTAGGCCACCAGCACCTGTCGTCTTCGGTGTCCTCTTTGGCATATTCAATCCACCCAGTTGGCACAATATCTTAGTTTCCTTCATCTATGTATTTGACAATGGCATACTCGCTGGAAAATAAAAAAATATAAATAATAATGCTATCAACTATAAGGCCTACCAAATACCTAACTAACTAGCTGGCACTAGAATACAGGACACAGGACATGTTTAGCATGTACGAAAGCGGCGAACGGCGAAAGTAGCGCATTCTGTCGGAGCGGTTCGATCCGGTTTAGTAAAGGTTTGTTCTGTGGTCCCGGTAGCTTAATTGGTAACGCTATGGCACGTTAAGCCGGAGGTTCTGGGTTCGAACCCCAGTCGGGGAAAACTTCTTCGACAACTGCTATGAATCAATAACCTTTGTCTTCAAAGTGGGCTTATGTTTAAAAACCTGATATTCATTATTATTATTATTATTATTTATTATTATTATTATTATTATTATTAGTATTATTATTATTATTATTATTATTATTATTAAGTGATCTAAAAGTTAATCGTGCTGCACAAACTCCACCTACTTTCTACTTTCATTCTTAAGTAGCTTGCTACTTGTGCAGCTACTTTAAAATAGTAGTGACACTACTTTACAGCTACATTATTGTTTTTTTACTACAAACATGAGTAAATACCAAACATGAGTAAAATTTGGGCCTTCAAATTCCAACTCGACACCTTCTCGCGGTTTGGCCCGTGAATAGGGAAGTTTCACTCCCTGAAACTAATGGCGAGCTCTGGGTCGTCGTCGGGGAAACCCCTTTCCCTTTGACTACCTCCCCGACGGCGACGACAAAGACAACACGGACGGATGATGACACAGACGGAGACGACCGCGACGTGGGGGAACCCCTGCCCTCCCCATATGCTTGTGGCTGGTTCTGACCAGCACAGGCCTGTCCACCCCTTGTCCCCCTGCGTCATCCCTTACGTCCCTCCCTTCGTCTCGATTAGCCAAGTTGCATAAATATGAGACGTAAAGCAATATCCAATCAAAAAAAATCCACCTTCTACGTCCACTTGTAATAACAGTCCCATAATTATTGTATTAGTGTTAAGTCAGTGTCATCTGTGTCAACATATTATCTAGGTCTATATTTACAAGGTTCTTGATAGTCACTTCTTAGGAAACTAATTTCGTTTTTTAAAATAATTGAGGGCCATATACAAGAAGGTATATTTCCTATGACTTATAGTAGCTTACTATTAGGTAGTTTCAGACTTCATGACATGTGTTCTGTTTTTACTGCTGAAATGTATGCCATACGAGAAGCTTTGAGATATATTATGAAACAAAGATGTGGAAGCTTCATGGTATGTTCAGATAGTTTAAGTGCACTTCAGGCACTCCACGTCATGTTCTCTACTCACCATTTAGTAATTGACATTCAGTTCTTAATGGAGAAACTTCATGCAAGAGGCTACAAAATTATGTTCTGCTGGGTCCCTGGTCATGTAGGTATCTCTGGCAACGAGGAGGCTGACTTGGCAGCCAAGGCTGCAACGCAAAAAGGATCAACTGATTTTGACCTCGTACCTGTTCCTGATGTCCACAGTGGGTTCAAGAACCATATGTTGAAATTAGGTCAGGATTGTTGGAATGCTTTGCAGAATAATAAACTGCGTCGTGTGATGCCCTGTCTTTCACTGAAAGTACGACCCCCTTCTTCCACACTTTCTCGTCGTGAGGAGGTTGTATTGGCGCGAGTACGAATAGGGCACACCCACCTCACCCATGCCTATCTTTTTACCAGAGAAAGATTGCTCCGATTTGCGACACGTGTGATGTGTTGCTATCCGTTCATCATTTGTTGACTGACTGCATCAGTATGATGGTTTGAGACTCCAATTAAATTTAAATCTATCATATGAAGAACTTTTGTCTTATGAAAACAGTGAAAAACTTATCAGATTTCTAAACCTTAGCAATCTGATCGACAAACTATGACAGTTCTTAAAAAAAAAAAAAAAAATCCATGAAGCATGTTGACTTGCTATTCATTATGACGACGTTGGCAACGGTTTCCTGATAATGATTATGATTATGATTTGGTAATTTGGCATTTTCTACATATGACAACTTTAGCATGTATACCTTTTCCCGATTTGGCTGTCTACAAATATATCGACCTTGGCAATTCTTTTCATGACAATGATTTGAAAAACACATTTAACCTTATTAACCGTATTTTACATTTATACATAGTTAACTAAATATCTTGGAGGCGCGAATAATCTTTGCCGTTGAAGCGCCCTAAAACTACTAATACTAATACTAATACTAGTGTTCAATATACCAATAACACTAACCATCCACTCGACTGTAAATTGCATTTGCGAAGAGGCCTACTTAAAATAATTTTGAACTTACCACTAAGGTGCACGATGGTGACCTTGTACCGTTTCCAATCTTTTTTCGGGATGGCCTTCGACAGCACAGCATCTTTTACGTTGTCTGCGAATACACTAGGCCACCAGCACCTGTCGTCTTCGGTGTCCTCTTTGGCATATTCAATCCACCCAGTTGGCACAATATCTTAGTTTCCTTCATCTATGTATTTGACAATGGCATACTCGCTGGAAAATAAAAAAAATATAAATAATAATGCTATCAACTATAAGGCCTACCAAATACCTTACTAACTAGCTGGCACTAGAATACAGGACACAGGACATGTTTAAGCATGTACGAAAGCGGCGAACGGCGAAAGTAGCGCATTCTGTCGAGCGGTTCGGTTCGGTTTAGTAAAGGTTGTTCTGTGGTCCCGGTAGCTTGATTGGTAACGCTATGGCACGTTAAGCCGGAGGTTCTGGGTTCGAACCCCAGTCGGGGAAAACTTCTTCGACAACTGCTATGAATCAATAACCTTTGTCTTCAAAGTGGGCTTATGTTTAAAAACCTGATATTCATTATTATTATTATTTATTATATTATATTATTATTATTATTATTATTATTATTTTTATTATTATTATTATTATTATGATCTAAAAGTTAATCGTGCTGCAAAAAAACTCCACCTTTTTACTTTCATTCTTAAGTAGTTTGCAAATTTGGGCACTCTTTAAAATAGTAGTGACACTATTTTTTACGCTCCCATTATTTTTTTTTACTACAAACATGAGTAAATACCAAACAGGTAAAATTTTGGGCCCTTCAAATTCCAAACCTCGACCCTTCTCGCGGTTTGGCCCGTGTAGGGAAGTTTCACTCCCTGAAACTAAGGCGAGCTCTGGGTCGTCGTCGGGGGGAACCCCTTTCCCTTTGGACTACCTCCCCGCGGCGACAAAAAGACACCGGCGGATGAACACAGACGGAGAGACCGCGACTGGGGGAAAAACCCCTGCCCCCCCCCATATGTTGTGGGGGTTCTGACCAGACAGGCCTGTCCCCCCCTTGTCCCCCCTGCGTCATCCCTTTTACGTCCCCCCTTTGTCTCTTAAAAGTTGCAAAATATGAACTAAAGAAATTCCAATCAAAAAAAAATATTTCTACACCCCCACTTTGTAGTAACATTTCCCTAATTATTGTATTAGTGTTAAGTCAGGTCACCCCCTGTGTCCCCCATTTATCAGGTCTATATTAAATTTTGTTAGTCCTTTTGGAAAAAACAAATTTTCTTTTTTTAAAAAATTGAGGGCCATTACAAAAGATTTTTTCCTATGATTATAGTATTTACATTAGTATTTTCAACTTCATGCATTGTTCTGTTTTTACTGCGGGTTTGTATCCCATACGAAAAGCTTTGAGATATATTATGAAACAAAGATGGGGAAGTTCTGGTATGTTCAGATAGTTTAAGTGCACTTCAGGCACCCACGTCATGTTCCTTACTCCCATTTAGAAATTTCATTCATTTTTAATGGGGGAAACTTCTAAAAAGGGGCTAAAAATTATGTTTTTGCTGGGCCCCTGGTCATGTAGGTTCTCGGGCAACGGGGGGCTGACTTGGCGCCAAGGCTGCAACGCAAAAAAGGATCAACGATTTTGACCTCTACCAGTTCTGATGTCCCGTGGGTTCAAAACCATAGTTGAAATTAGGTCAGGATTTTTGGAATGTTTTCCCAGAATAATAAAGGCGCCGGTGATCCCCTGTCTTTCACTGAAAGTACGCCCCCCTTTTTCCCCAAAATTTCTCGTCGTGAGGAGGTTGTATTGGCGCAGTACGAATAGGGCACACCCCCCTCCCCCATCCCTACTTTTCCCAAGATAAGATTGCTCCTTTTTGGGGCGAACTGGGATGTTTTGCTACCCCTTTTATCATTTTTTTGATGATGCCAGTATGAGGGTTTTGAGACCCCAAATTTAAAATTTAAATTATAATATAAAGAATTTTTGTCTTATAAAAACAGTGAAAAAACGTATCAGATTTCTAACCTTAGCAATCTGATCGACAAACTATGACTTCTTAAAAAAAGAAAAAAAATCCATAAAGCATGTTGACTTGCTATTCATTATGACGACGTTGGCAAGGGTTTTTCCTGTTTAATGTTTTATGATTATGATTTGGTAATTTGGCTTTTTTTACAATGACAATTTAGCAGTATCCCTTTTCCCGTTTTGGCTGTCTAAAAAATATATCGACCTTGGCAATTTTTTCATGACAATGTTTTTGAAAAAAAATTTTAAATTTATTAACCGTTTTTTACTTTTATACATGTTAACTAAATTCTTGGGGGCGCGAATAATCTTTGCCGTTGGAAGCCCCCTAAAATACTAAACTAATATAGTGTTCAATTACCAATAGCCTAAACCCCCCTCGACTGTAAATTGCATTTGCGAAGAGGGCCCACTTAAAATAATTTTGAACTTCCACTTAAAGGGGCCGATGGTGACCTTGTACCGTTTAAATCTTTTTTTTGGGATGGCCTTCGACGCACGATCTTTTACGTGTCTGCGAATACCTAGGCCCCCAGCACCCGTCGTTTCGGGGTCCTCTTGGATATTCAATCCCCAGTTGGCCAAATTTAGTTTCCTTTTTATGTATTTTTACAAAGCTATCAACTATAAGGCCTACCCAAAAACTTATAACTACTGGCACTAGAAAACAGGAACAGGACATGATAGCAGTCGAAAGCGCGAAGGCGAAAATCGCATTCTTTCGGAGCGGTTCGATCGCCACGGGCAAAATATGAATTTACTATGGCGCTTCCCATAAGAGTAAGCGAAGGCGTGGTTTTACCTTGCGTCCGTGAGCTCGGCTTTTACGTTTTTAATTTGGAGATTACAACAAAAAAAATTCATTGAAAACATTTAAACAACCGAGATAAACGTAGGTTAACTAGAAACCCAATCAAAAAAAAAGTGTTTTCATGAAAGCATAATTTATAGCCACGTTCTGTAGGCGTAATGATTCGACTCATTATTTATCTGGTATGATTGTCTTGCGAATGTTTCTGTTTCCCCTTCCCCCTTTGGCCGTAAATACTTTTTGCCAGATGGGAGGGGGGGCAGGGAGAGAAATAAATTTATTTGATAACATAGGGATGGGAAAACAGAGAGAGGGGTTTTGGGGACGAGTATAAAAAAAGGGAATCGGTTACCCTAAATATCGAAAATAAACAAACATATACTAAATACATTCACTTAACAAAAATGGTGTTACCGTGTTATGTATGAAATTCCACCCAAACTGATGTGTGGTTTTTAGCCATTGCTGGAAAAAGGACATGAAATTGACAAGTTTAAATGGGGGCCCCTGCCGAGTCCCCGGGGGCAAAAAGTAAAATTCTTAATTAAAATTTTTTAATTTTTTGTTTTTTTTTTTTCCCCTTTTTTCCCTTTTCCTTTACTTTATAACTTCAGTTTTTGTTGAATGAAGCGAGAATTTAAAAACTAAAACTTTTTTGGAAGTGTCCCCGGGTGTAAGTTATTTAATCCCCAGGACACTTCACCTCAAAAAAATACACTTTTTCTTAACCAAACCCCTCTGGGGGCTCCGTCGGGGAAAATTTCCCCCTTTCCCCCTTGACTCCCCCCCCGGCCCGGGGGACAAACAACCGGGAAAAGACACAGAAAGACACAGACAGAGCGAACCCCCGAGTGGGGGGAACTTTGCCCTCCCCATTACGCTTTGGCTGGTTCTGAAAAAGCAAGGCCGGCCCCACCCTTGTCCCCACCCTCACCCCCTTACGTCCCCCCTTTGTCTCGATTAGCCAAGTGCATAAAAAATGAGACGTTAAGCAAATCCAATACCCCTTTTTGGTCTATTTTTTTCGAATTCGAATTTTAAATTTTTGGCCCCTTTAAAATTTTTCTTTTGATTTCCTCTTCAACAACCTTCTTCTTTCAGCCCCCCGCCCTGTCCCCTTTTTTTTTTTTGCTACAGCCTCCATCCCCTGTGATATTCTTTTATTGGCCCCCCCCATTTTTTGTTTGTGGGGGGTTTGGTTGTGGGGCCGTTGTTGTTGGGTTGTTGTTGTGTGTGATTTTTTTTTCTTTTTTTTAAAATCTTTTATGGATATTTCAATCGTTGCAGTATTTTTACGTGGGGGGAAAATTTTAAAAAGACCCTAATGCCGGGAGAATGTTTTCTTCACTCCGTATCCGTTATCAAACTCACTTGTCTTTTCAGGTATGCATTTCAAACAAGGCCCCCCTCTATGCAATGTAGGGTTTTTTTAGTAGCTTTTTAAAAAACTCATGCAACCGCATTGCCATCCTGGACGGTGCCTTTTTGTGAAATTGAATCGATTCCTCTGTACAAGGATCGATTTCAATTTTTATGAACGATTACATCCCCTAATGTTACATGAATAAATATTTATTTAAGTACTATGGTGAAATATTTTTCCCCAGTTTTAAATCTTGAAATGAGGGTTCGTCTTAACTTCAAGGTAATTAGCCTCTCTTTGGAAAATACGGTAGTGTGGTCACACTTAAACACCAAACAGCACTGCTGTACATAGAAATTGAGCATGTAAAACAATAAGTAATTTATAATAGTATCTCTGAAATGCCTTCGTCACAGTACTGCCTAAATCTGAAAACTTCTCCGCACACTTCACCAACGAAAAGGTTTGGACTCCAGTGGGATGCGCATATGTATTCAAGCTTGCCTTTTGACTGAATTTAAAGTGCACGTCACACAGCCAAAAGGTCGCTCACCTGTGTTAAGTTAGGACTGGCCTGCTTAAGTTGGTTTTTAGATGAATTGATGTATCACATTGGTCACTAATGAGGAGCGTTGATGTCCTTCCCAGATGTTGTCTTGGTTGTTCTTGTGCTTAATCTTGTTGTCCTTGCTGAAGGTATAAACATGGAAATGGTATGCCAATCTCTGATGAAACTCTCCTTTGTGTGGCCTTCAAATTCCCAACTCGACACCTTCTCGCCGGTTTGGCCCGTGAATAGGGAGTTTCACTCCTGAAACTAATGGCGAGCCTCTGGGTCGTCGTCGGGAAACCCTTCCCTTGACTACCCCCCGACGGCGACGACAAATGATCAACGGAGGATGATGACACAGACGGAGACGACCACGACGGGGGGAACCCCTGCCCTCCCCAATACGCTGTGGTGGTTCTGACCAGCACAGGCCGTTCCACCCCTTGTTCCCCCCGCGTCAGCACCATAACGTCCCTCACTTCGTCTGATTAGCCAAGGTTGATATATATTATGAGACGTTAAACTCAATATCAATCAATCATCTAGAGAGTAAGTGTTTTTAAGTTACTGTGCTAATTGTGTAGTATTCATTTAAGTATATAGTATTGTTCTTAATTAGAAAATCTGTGAGTCTGTTTTTGAATATATTTGTAGAGGTGATTCTGTTATGTTTCTTCTGGAAGCTTATTGTAAATTGAATTTGTGAGAACATGAAGTACTAATTTTATCAGAAATTCATAATTATGACATAAGTGTTCATTGTTGTTGTTATTCGTCGTTTTGGTGGAAGAAATTATTGCTAAAAAATTGACTGACCACTAAGTGCGTTCGAGACATATTTGTCCTCAAAACCTTATTTATTTTTCACTGTTGCTGGACTAAAACATGTGTAGGAGGAGGAAAACAGAGGTCGTTACAGGGTCAGTGCCTGACTGAAAGGAGCTCCCCATCAAGGACGGAGCAGAGCGCCTCTCTATCACACCACTTTGCCTCAAAGCCGCTAAGGGCCAAGCATACTCCTTGAGGAGTCGGGGACTTCAGACGGCTTTCTGAGACGCGACCACTTCGCTAGAGGGAGCCCGGCGCCATGCCGTCCTGAAGAAGCAGTGGCAAAGGCGTTCTAGCTTGTGATACTAAATGATTTGTACATTTTTACTGTACAATGTTTGGGATCGTGAACTGTGTGTATGGTGAGAGAGAGAGAGAAAGGGAGTAGTTCCTGCCCTCCTACACGCAATACGTCAAAACTTAGCATAATGACTAATAAATTTCGTCTCTTGCTCCTCATCCTCTCAATGCGTCTCTTATTTCACCAGCCTACTCGGGATTCCTCACTCTGCCAAGCCGAACACAGGCTTCATTCCCCGGTCTGCACCCGCCATTCATTGCTGATCGCTGCGTTTTGAGTTGCCCTCGAAGTGGCTGCACGTCAGGGTAACCACGAGTATCATGCATGCTCTCACGGGTGTATCCAGCCAAGCTGTCAGCATGTTGTCGCTAAAGCTCGACGTACTGTCTCCAGCGGTCGCCGCTTGAGATGTTAATATGATGTACACAATCAAAATTGTGCGGTGCAAATCTAGGCGTTTTAGACACTATTTTGGATGAGAGAAGATTGTGTAAAATGCGAAATAAGTATTGGCATGGTTTGAGCACAAAGACGTTAATTTTGTGATTAAGTTAAACATACAAAGAAATAATTGCTAACTAATTGAATTAACTGGTATTCCTTTCATAGAAACCTACTTAAAAGCTGTTACACGTGAACAGTTAGTCAGACACTAAGACAACGATTGCCATTCTCTACGACGCAAATACTAATGCAGTCTACGGTATGACCCAGGCTCAACTAACAAGGAAGTAGGATCCTTGAACTCGAACTCAATCTTCTCTCCGCTTTGTGAACTCGGCATCACACGCCATAGAGGTGGAAGTCCCCCTGATATCAAGAAAGAACGCGCTTTTCGATGAGAGAAGAGTCAAACTTGACATTCTATCTTGACCTTGTGTTGCACGGACGTAAGTCTTGATGCGTTTTAGGCTAGAGAACGAATATTTCCACTGATGCTGTCGACTTGGCACTGTCATGTACATCAGGCAAGCTTATAAGTCAGGCAACCACTTGTGTCTATTGTTGGCAATCATGTAAGAGACTAATTGCATGCAGATGATTTATTTTGAAAACTCTTAAAAGAGTCCAAAAACAGATTAGCTCGTTTTTTTACCAAATAAGTCAAAAAAAAGCTCTCCATACGGTGCCTGAATGCTGTTTAAAGTATCAGTCGGGAATGATTTTGTATGTGTTGTACATTTCGTGGTTCAGTAGTTGAATGAATTTGAATCGCTATGGACGTAAATCTGTCTTCCAGATGACTCGAAATGTTGTCGACAACTTCCCAATAAATGCGACGACATCGAATTAAATATTAACAATTCCACCTATGGGAGTGTTTCCCGACTAACCAAATCGAGAAATATGCAAAGAAGTTGGCCAGCATGGGGTGGACATTCGAGGTTCGTGCGTATTCTTGTACATAATCGAAGCCCTCAACAATTCGGTCTGCTGGCAGAAGTGGCAAAGCTATTATCATTGCGATGCATTTCCACGCCTTGTGCCTAGGCGAATCTTCATCCCCTTCACGTAAAGGTACAAACCAACGCGTCTGACGTTTTCCATACCGCTTGAGAATGATACAATGTTTGTTATAAATTATGTATCATAAATCACTCTCCAAAGAAGTCGATATCGTTGCCACACTTGATTAGTTAGAATATTTGATCCGATTTAATACAAATCCTATCAACCATGGAACCATGATGCCATCAGCTCCCACATATCTTCTTTTGGACCGTGCTTGAACAACTCCTCCACGCCGCCAGGCAAAAACGGAAGGCCACACATGAAACCTATTGCAACTTCTGTCATAAAGTTCACCTCGCTCTTGGTTCTTTTCGCCAAAAAAAAAAAAAAAAAAAAAAAAAACCCCCGCAAGAGACTGTGTTTGGTACCGCCTGGTCTTTCTTGCTGGGTCCACAATACAAGGAGTCCGCTCGCCTAATGCTGATGTGTTGTCGAGCCAAGTCGGCTGTTTCCGTTCGTTTGTTAATGTGTGTAACCTACTATATTTTTCAATGCATCATATACTGTCATACGGTAATATATGTCCTACTATGCCTTCCCATTATATAGATCTATCAGACCGCGTCTTTGTATATGTTCCACATCCAACTCTGCTGTATTCTCATCTCTCCCCTCCCCTTTTTGCACGCCACCCATATCTATACTCACCCTCCGCTCCTTATCGAACACGTATACACACTACTACTCCTAATATCCAGCGTTGACAAATTCCTATACATTATTTTTCGATGTTCTCTAACAATTATGTTTTTGTCTACACACGCTACTGTCGCCACTCTCACATAACAGACGCTATACCATCCATCGACCATTTCCAATAGACAACATGTCTTCTACACCGGCAATATGTCGATAGTACATGTTGCCCCCGCCACAATGACAGCCTCCGACCCCTATAACCGTCTATACCAATACATTCAACTCCTCCATCACTAACTCACTCCTCTGTGATTCTAACACAGCTTCTTATAGAGCTATAACAGGAACAGTATTGACGGTACGAAGCGAATCACACTATCGACAGATCATGAGAGCGTGACTATGCATCACTGAAATTCACTTTTTCCCTTCACGTATCATCCGCCTCGCATCCCTTTCTCTGTATATTTGCCACTTACTCTTGTATGACCACAGCGAGTCAGCTGCAGCAGCAAAGTCCCAGTCCACCCACCCCCCCCTCTGTCCCGCGGCACAGTGAGAAGATCAGCTATGTTACTTGTTTGTAGAAGTCTTAGTGCGAAGAGACACGTCCGCTTGTTTGCATGACTACGCCATTTTACACTGAACCGAAATCCTCTCCGAGTCATGTATCGTTCGTCCCAGACAGTCGTGGTCCCTTTCTTGTTTCTCACGTCTGTATACATGTTGGCTACATTCTGTCCTCCTCCCCCCCCTTTTCCATGGTCATGTACCGTATCTATCTTGGCAACACGATGAAGGATGAGCTTTGGCAGCCAAGGACTTTAACGCAAATAGCTTCTACTGATTGTGACTCGTACATGTTCTGATGTTCACAGTGGGTTCAAGAACCATATGTTGAAAAATAATGGTCAAGATGTGTTGGAAGCTTTGCAGAATTAATAAGCTGCGTCGTGTGATGCCCTGGCTTTCAACTGACTGAGGATGCGACCCCCTTCTTCCATACTTTCTCGTCGTGA
Organism: Sweltsa coloradensis; assembly: GCA_024449915.1. Taxonomy (NCBI): domain Eukaryota; kingdom Metazoa; phylum Arthropoda; class Insecta; order Plecoptera; family Chloroperlidae; genus Sweltsa; species Sweltsa coloradensis. The sequence goes on from JAMZAV010005699.1 coordinate 169,341, forward strand.
AGAGGTTGTGTTGGCGCGATAAGTACGAATAGGGGCAACACACCTCACCAATTCCATCTTTTATAGAGAATAAGATTGACTCCATTTGCGGACACGTGTGATGTTTTGCTATCAGTCATACATTGTGGACTGGACTGCTCTAAGTATGATGTTTTGAGACCTCCCAAACTGAATTTAAATCTATCATATGAAAAACTGTGTCTTATGAAAACTAGTTGAAAAACTCTTAACCTCTTAACATTTCTAACCGTAGCAAGCTTGAGTCGACAAACGATGAACAGTTAATAAAAAAAAAAATCCTTTGCAGCCATGTTGGACTTGCTATTCATTCTTATTTATTTATCTCTAACAAACAGGTATCAAAACCAACAAGGTTAGGTATAACTAAAACTAACAATTCAAAAAAATACTATTCAAAACAATACAAAAAGACGTTACACATACAAAATGATTAAATACCTATATGAAACAAGTACGATAAAATAATTAAAATGTTACAACAAATACAAACAAGAAAAAAAGTTGAATAACAAAGAAATATTAAAAAACGCCTTAAAGCCCAAGAGAATGAAGGGGGGGGGGTGGAAATGAGGTTATAAAACACTAAACTGGTTGAAAAAGTGATTATTAGGTGGACAAGGAGTGATTGAGTCAATCATGTTGTAAACTGCATAAACAGTTGCTTTAAATAATTGAAGTTTCATTTTGTTGATGTCAATTTCTGGATTAATGGCTTATAAGTTTGTTATAGGTGTCTGGTATTCGGGTTAATGGGGGAAAATTTAAAAAACATTCAATACGAGCATCATGGAATTTGAAGGGTATGAATTCTTGTAAATATGAAGGATATGAAAAGTTTATCTTGAATTAGGGTCCGATGGTCGATAAGTTATGGAGAAGTTTGTAAAGGAAATTACGTCGGTTGCACTACGACGACTTTCTAGTGTTGGGAATTGATTGTTGTTGACAAAGTTGCTAAGCATAATGTGATCGGTGAAAATTTATATTATTTTTATAACAAAGAAAACTTACAGATTTGTATTGAATACGTTCAACTTGCTTATTTTTGGTAACGTGATGTGGATTCCACACAACACAAGAGTGACCATCCTCGTCTAACAAGACACAAACTACCCTTAAAGTCTTGTCACATTAATGACAGTAGGCCTTCCGAGAATTCGTTGTTTGTGGTCGAATTGTAGTTACTTTTGTCAACAGAAATTTATCAAGTTATCGAGAATCCGCGAGAGAGATAGTGGACGTATTCACCCACGACATCTTTTGTTTTGTTTGTTTTACCAACCGACAAAAGTTATCAAAGACAGAGAATGTGTTGTCACTTTGTGCATGTAGTAACCGTATCAATTACGAATAGGGCGGAATAATATGTTGAATAATTGAAGTGTTTATATATATGTCCTAACAGGCAACTTTAACAAATACAGCCGTTCTCTCAAATATATCTATGACACCTAAATTTGAATTTGGAATAAGTAAGTGTCATTATTGCAGTGTGCGTGGGGGTGGGAGGGGGCGTCTTTGCCCGTATACGTTTTATTTAATTTACACCTGCTGTTATTTTTTGGCATTACACTTGCAATATAATATTCATTGAATGATTATGTAAATGTATTATTTTATTTATTGTGTATCGTATTTCACTTTAGGGTAAAACCGTGAGGCTGATAAAAAATTTACCTTATTATACATTACAAGGCAAAAACCAATGTGTTGACCAACCTGACCGACAAACTTTATAAGAATGATTTCATCACTGGTTTTGACGTCAAGAGTCTCGACCCAATTTAAAATAGTGTAATTAAACTGGGTTTTGGTGTCAGGTTCATTGATCAAATTGGTGGATTCACTTGTAACCAGTAATTACTTACCTTAAATCTCATGTGCTAGTTGCGGTCAATGGGATATTTAAAGCCTTGCAATGCACTTCCACGTGCAGCATCGATATGACCTCGCGGCCCGCACATTGTGATACCATCTGCACTGCATGCACAGCGGGCCGGGACCTCCCCCTCGCAGTCGGTCTTTTGTTTTTGTCCAGGCAGACGTTTTTTGTTTTCCCCCCTTCTTCTTTTGTTTTTACTGGGGCTCTCAGTTCATAGATTTTTGCTTCTATTCTTTCGGTGGTTTTTTGAGAAATTTTTTTTTTTTTTGTGTCCTCGACTTTCTGTTTTTCTGTTTTCCAGGCGGGAAAGTTTTGTCCCCTTTTTTATTCTTCTCTAAAGACGCCAAAAAAACTGCTATCTTTTTGTAAAAGGTGAGTTTGCAAGTGATTTTGGGGGCTTAGAGCTCTGATATAGCTCCCCACCTCCCTCACCGGTAATACTTAAGTGTGTTTGCCAAACCAAAGCTATACTAAAATACCAAATAGACATATTATACAACCCGGGGATTTTGAATTTTTGAAAACCCCTATGGAAACCAAGACGTACCGAAGAATCAGAGCGTTTGTTGTCTAAAAAAGGGGGGCTACCCCCCTTAAGAGAAAAGGCCTGTTTCCTTACTGCGGAATAGCCAGTTTTGGGTTTATCATCAGACGTGCATCGGGTATTGGTTGTCATGGTCTCCAAAATTTAGAAAGTCTTTTTTGTTCCTTTTTTTTGAACGCGCCCTGGAGCCAAAGGGGTTTTGGTCTCCAACAGTTAAATCTTTTCTTTCCACTCAAAGTATACCACTCCATTGTTGGGGGCTACATCCAAATCAAAATAATTACGTTTATTTAGTTTATTGGATTTTTAAAAACAAATATTTATTAGGGACCCAATTTTATTAGCATGTATGGAAGTATGCTAAGTAGATATTATGACATTTTCTGATTGTTGGTGCATGTCGATTTGAATAAATGTTTGATAAAAAAAAGTTTTTTAGGAATTTTTTGCTTTTTTAAGAGAACAGGGGAATGTATTGCTAAAAATCACTTATCTCCTTTTTCCAATTTTAGTGACAGCATATAAACATTAATAATTTTTTTTTTATGTTCAAACATTTCGTTTTTTTATTGTTCTTTAAATTTAAATTTAAAAATTTTTGCATATTGAAAAAATTTTTTTTCCCAATATACTTATCCTCAAATATCTTATTGAGAGTTAACTAAAACCCATAAACAACTTATTTTTGTCTAATTCATTTTGTCATTTTTGGTCATCCGGTTTTCTTGGGGGTCGACCTCCCTTCGTGCCCGGGGTCAGTGCTCGCCATTGTTCCCGGGGCCGGGTTTTTCTTCTTTCTGACAGGTGTCTATTCGTTTTTTTTCCCTGGTTGCCTAGCCCCCATTCTTTTGCTTTTCATACTCGGGGGAAACTTATTCACTACCACCTGGCTATTCTCTTATGGACCGGCTGGGTGGTTCTCAATTAAAAAAGTTGATGGCGAGACAGGGATTGGATTAATGGGAAATGCTATGTCCTCTAAAGCCCTACCTCCCCTCCGAATTTCAATATTCAATAAACAAATACAAAGAAAAACTACAAAAAAATCAAGGCTAGGGGGTCTTGGAGATGGGGGTTGCGAAGGGGGAACAAGGTGGGAACAAAAGGGGATGGTTTTAAGGATGGAGGCGGAGTCTGAAAAAGCAAGGCGGCGCCGAAAAATGGGTATCTGAAAAGAGAGGACACCATCGAAAAAAAATTAAATAAAAATTAAATATTTTAAATATTAAAACCAACATTCTGTTTTACACTGTGCTTTGCAAACCTGGGTCTCTTTCTCATTTTTTTTTTGGCAAGACAAAATAGCATGATTAATCGTAAATAGAGATGGGTATGGAATAAGCATTTTGTTTTATCTTAAAAACCTATGGTAAATCCGGATTTGTGTATTGTCCCGGGTTTTTTGTACACTTTTTTTAAAACTTAAAAATGCAAAAAAATATGTTTACCACTAATATTATCTGAATTTGAATTGGTATATGGTTTTACAAAAGTGTTTAAGTTTGAATATGCTCCGCAAGGTTTTGATCGGGGGTTCTGCATTGCAAGAGGGGGGAGTGGGCGGTGTGAGTTTTAGGTTTGGGGACAAACTTTACCCCCCGCCCCCCTTCTGCAATGGTCGCACCGTACATTTCCCCGCGAATTTTAGAAAAATTTTTTCTTTTGTAATAAATAAAACCTAATCCTAGAGTTTTTGGTAAAGAAGATTTTTTTTTCAAAAAAAAATTAACCCAGTCAAAGGCGCTTTTACATTTTTTGGGCCCCCGTGGCGCCGACCTCCAACTCGCAACCTTCGGGGTTTTGGGCCCCGTGATTAACGGTTTTTCTCCCTAAAAACTAATGGCGAGCTCTGGTCGTCTTCGGGATTTTTCCCCATTCCCTTCTTATAAACACTTACCAGCAGGGAAATTTGCATGGGGTAGAAAAAATATAAAATTTACATTCCGTTGGGACAAACGATTTTTTCCCCCCCTTTCCCCTTTGACTACCCCCCGAGGGCAACACAATGACAACACGGAGGGATGATGACCAGACGGAGACCCACAGTGGGGAACCCCTGCCCCCCCCATAGCTTGTGGTTGGTTCTGACCACAAGGCGTCCCCCCCTTCCCCCCCCGCGTCACCCCTTACGTCCCTCCCTTCGTCTGATTACCAAGTTGCAAAAATTATAAACTTTAAAGCAATTGCAATCAATAAATCCTCCCCCCTTTAAAAATTGGAAATTGGTATAGGTCGTATTCTAAATTGTAATTATTAACATGATCCAATAAATTAGTCGCATTTTTTTGGTCCAATCAACCTAATTTCTCTTTTTTTTCTACCCCCACCCCTAGTAGTGATTTTTTTGTAAACACTTCCAGCATAAAATTTGGCATGGTGGAGATAAAAAAAAGAATTCTTTTCCCGTTGGGGGCAAACGATATTTCACCCCAAATGCCATCCATCACCCCTTTAAAAATTGGAATTGGTACTGGGTTTTGTTTCTATACATTTTATTAAAAATTACCCCAATAATATTACCAAGCATTTTCGACCAATTAAACCCTAATTTCTCATTTTTTTTACCCCACCCCTAGTAGGGATTTTTTTTGATCAACACTTACCAGCAGGAAATTTTGGCATGGGGTAGTTTAAACTAAAAGAATTACTATTCGTTGGGAGGAAAACAATTTTCACCCCTAATGCCCTTATCATCCCTTTTAAAATTGGAATTGGTACTAGGTCGTGTTCATACATTGTTATTATTAAAATTATCCAATAATATTATGCTAAAGCTTTTTTCGACCAACAACCAATTTCTCATTTTTTTGTACCCCCACCCCTATAGTGATTTTTTTTATCAACACTTACCAGCATAAAAATTGGGCATGGTGGTAGAAAAATTTAAGAATCTATTCCGTTGGGAGGCAAACGATATTTCCCCCCAATTTCACCCTTAAAATTTTGAAAGACGGTAACCCTGGATCTCTTCCAGGCGCTCTTCTCGATGCAAAGAGGTAGTTAGACCCTCTACGCATTGGAAACACATCTCACTAAAGGGATACCTTCAAAAGGCAAAGACCACCCCATGTGGCAGTGGGGTGATTTTAACTTAAGAAATTTTAGTAAAATTCCCCAACTCATGGCGAGGAAAATTTTTAAACAAAAGCCTAATTTAAAAAAATTTTATCTGAAATCTGAAAATATAAAAATTGTTTTTAAATATTAAAATAAACAAAGCGTATAAAAAATTTTAAAAAAAAATTACCATCACTCTAAAAAAATAGGGCACTAATAACCTTAGGTTGTGTCCCCTTTCCCCCCAAAAAACTACTAACTAACAAACTTAAATTGATAAGAGTGTTCAATCTTTGTTTTTTTTTATGATGGGTTTTGGAAGAATGTATTTATTAAAAATCAAATTAAATTCAAAAGTTTTGTTTAAAGAAAAACAAAAATAATGTTAATGCGTTGGATCATGGTTTCATGGTACAAAGGGGGTATTTTCATACAATTTGTAACGATTTTTGGGGCGTTTTTATTACCGTCCTTTAGCAAAAAAATATTTTATTGAATGTTGAACACTCGTTATTGGGGGGGGATATCGCTTGCCCCCGCGGATTTTAATTCTGATATTTTTTTCTACCCCCATGCAAAATTTCGCGCTGGTTCCGGATTTGCAATTTTTTTCCGCTAAAGCTCTCACTAGTAGGGCCCAAATAACCACCAAAACGGTAACCTTTTAAACTGAAAAAATATGTTGCGTCGGGCCCTTTTCAGTCAATTGAAAGCGTTGACCCTTTTTAGTCGACTTTGTAGGCGTCTTTTTGTAGGGGTCGACTTTGTAGGGGGTCTTTTTTTGTAGGCGTCGACTTTGTAGGGTTTTTTTTTTTAACCGACGTTGAAGACGTCGACTTGGAAATTTACGTTGAAGGGGTCGTCCTTTGAATTCGTCGCTGAAAGGGGTCGACTTAGCGTCGATTTGGAAGCTGGCGTTAACGATCTATTAATGTCTTGAATTTTGTGCACCAAGTATTTTTTAACTTTAAGAACCCTTTTCCCCAAAAACCCCTGACTGTGCCCTTTTTTTAAAAAATGTATTGCTAGTAAACGTAATGTAAAAACTTTAGTTAGGCCATATAATTGAAAAATTAACGCGACATTTCGCTTTCAATTATCAAGATATTTCATATTTGAGCCAATGAAGAAGATAGTGAACTGCATTACTGACATTTTTACAATAGACCTATTAAGAATCAAAACTTCTTCTCAATTTGGTGAAAATTTAAAAGGCTTTAAATAAATCGGGAATGTTGGTTTTTTTATTACACAAACTTAATTCATAATCAATAGATGGCAAAACATTTTAAATTTAAAAAATGTTCACTTATTTTTGGGGTTTTTAACCAAAGGGTGGGCTAGTCTTTCTAGAAGGGCCCACGTCCCAACAATTTAGCTAGGGCCGACCTATATTAGTGTGCTAGGTATATTTACGTTGTCCAAAAGGGAAAGCTGGCATCGAACAAAAATCGTCTCCCCTTCATTGTCAACACCTTTATCACGTATAGGCCTGGCCTAGGCCTAGGCCCAGCTCGCCTTGTTGGAGGCCGGTCCGTGGGGTTTCTTAAATTTGTGAAAATCCAGAAGGGTAAAACCACCACAGCAAGGTTCATAAACATCCCCGCGCTGCATCCCGAACTTTTTATTTTATCACCTTTTTAAAATTTTTTTCGATAGCATGTACGCAACGAGTTTATTTTTTTTTTTTTGATTTGGTGTGGGAAACACTCCCGTAGGGGAATTTTAATATTTTAAAACAAACAGAAATTAAAAAAAAAACCCTCCCCAACGGGTTCTAACCCGATCTCCCCTTTCCCGGGGAGACGCCTTAGCATCTAACCCCCGCCCCCATCTCGATTTAGCCAAGTTGCATAAATATGAGCGGAAAGAAATCCAACAATCAACAATTGCCATCAACACAACATTATGGATACAAATTATTCCCGCATGCATACTGCATATTTCTCGCAGTGAAAAACAACCCTAGCCCACAGGGGTTAGGTAAAAATTTTCTTTAGTTTACAATGTTGTGCACTCCCTTTTCATGTCCCCGGATTTTGGTTGTCAGTTGTTATCTGTAGCTATTTCACCATGAAACTATTGAAAAAGCATTATCCCCTAAAAACGGTTCAATTAGGGGCTCGCCGATAACTCCCCCATTTGTTTGTAAAATCCCCCCAACCTAGTAAATTTCGATCAAAGTTGTGATATCAAAAATTTACCTGGGGCCCTAAAACCAACTCGCAACCCTTTCGTGTTTGGCCCCTAATTAAAGGGAGTTTTCTCCCCAAAACTAATGGCGAGCTCTGGGTCGTCCTCGGGGACTATCCCCCTTCCTTTGACTACCTCCCCGACGGCGACGACAAAAAAACAGGACGGATGACACAGACGGAGACGACCACGAGTGGGGGAACCCCCTGCCCCCCCATACATTGGGCTGGTTCTGACCAGACAGGCCCGCCCCCCTTGTCCCCCCCGTCATCCCCTTACGTCCCTCCCTTTGTCTCGATTGCCAAGTTGCATAAATATGGACGTTAACAAAAATTTCCAAAATTTAATATTCTTTGTCGCCCAATGAAAAATTTCATTACCAAAACTTTCTTTTCAACCGTTTTTTGGGGTTTTGGGTTTTAGCATCATTTAAGCCCCCTTTTCGGATCCAAATTGCCCTGATCTTTATCAGATCATTGCTGGTAGGGACTTTTTGAAAAATTAAAAAAAAAAAATGCTTAAGAAGGTGGCTCTTTCTCTCGTTGGAAATTTTGGACACTATTTGTGGCTTGAGTCCATGTCGAAAATAACAAATTTTAAACGTTTTCAGGAATCATTTTTGCGTCTTGATTGACGTCATTAAAAAATTTTTCCTGAAAATTTCTAGTTTTTTTTGGGCTGAGTCTTTATGTGGACATTGAATTCGCCCCAATATCCATCACATTTGGCATGTTATACTACTTTTGGGGATGTATACTACCTTGGCAGGGGATTATTTGTTAAGTTATTTTTCCCTTTTATACAAAAGTTTTATAGTTACTCTTACTGCTTTGGTACTTAGGATGCCCAAAGTAATGACCGAAAAATGTAAGTCATGTAAGACTCCATGGGCAGTAATTGGGGCAACTCTGCAAATTTTTCCCGATAATCATCGTCTAGAGATGGTGACGATTTTGCCTTTTCTCTTGTAAATTCTTGATTTTTTCTTTTGCGAAAGGTTTTTTAACAGTTGTGGATAAAAAAATCATCGCTTTTTTAAAAATAAATTTTTTTGGGAAAAAGGGGGAAAAATTTTGTTTTTTTCCACATCCCTTTTTCTGAAACTTGTATAGTTCGGACTCAATTGATTCCTTTATTTTTTTTGGCACGGGTCTTTCCTGCTCCTTACAAGTGATGGGGGGGCTTTGCGACCGCAAAATTTTTCCCCAATGGTTTTTCGGACCCAGTTCACAGATAAGAAATAATCAGGACGGACTTACCACAACAAATTTCTTACAATTACATACGTAAGCAAAAGGGGTTTTACGTCGTAAGGGTGGTCCCCAAAAATAAGAAGTAATAGGGACTGGACTTAATTACCAAACAAGATTCATTAACTTACATACGTAATGCAACGGGTTGTTACGTCGTAAGGGTATAGGGTGTCCAAAGATAAAATATAATCAGGGGGTGGACCCACATTTCACAACAAATTGCATACCTTACAACTTTCATGCAAGTATTGTTACGCCATGAGGGTATAGGGTTGAGAATTTTTTTCTCAGCCCCCCCAAAAAACCCGGCGGGTTTTTCAACCAAAAAACCCACTTGAAAAAAACCCGGTGTATTAGTGTTTTTTTTTTTTTTACTAATACACACTAAAGGATTCAGATTAATCATTTTTTTAATTTTTGCTTATAGTAGTTCAAGAAAAAACCCGGTTGATTTTATTTTAGAAGTTTACACGAGTATACAAATTCCCAAACATATAAAAAATCATATATAGTAGGGGCTATACTTAGGTCGCCCGTAAGAAATATTTCAAATAATGATCTAAATTAAAAAATGAACATCTTATGGGGCCTTTTATTTAGCAAATTAAGTGCTCTTTTCGATGCTTTATTGTTCCATCCATTCAAGTTCTATAATGTAACGACTATACAGAAGTTAAATAGTTACCGTCTCGGTGGTCAAGTTGGCTATGGCGTCCACCCGGAAAGTGGGAGACTCGGGTTCGAACCCCGATCGGGATGAATTTTTAATTTCTGGATTGTATTAAATACATATATTCTTGCCATTCGCGGGTGACAGGATTGAAGGCAAGTTGTCGTTTTTCTTCACATATAAACTCAACTTCGTGTCGTACTGCACTGCTACACGCTCCAGCAGGGCCGAATGCACTGCTACACACTCCAACTGATGCACCATTTGACATCTTTGCTACGTCGTCTTTAATAGGGAGGGCATCTTTCTCGCAATACAATTTTAATTTAGAAATATTGTGTCGCTTTTTTAGAGTTTGGCCTGTTTCATTTTTTACAAGGCGTGAGTTTTAAAAAATTGACTCCATGACGTTAGGTCCTAACCAAGGAAGAAGAGACCATCCACTCTTCCTGTCACATCGTTTGAGGTTCTTGATTAGAACCTTACTCCCAGCAGCAAACTTGTGTTTGTTTTGTGATCCCCTCCTCCCCCCAACCCCAAGCATAAATGCTTCCAAATGCTCCTGTGATATAGTGTTTAGCAGTCTGTTTTTTTTACGTACTTCAAAATTGAAAAAGTGCGTTCGCATGCTACTTGGGTAGTTGATCTGGTAAGAAGAAATTTGAAAGCTAATTAAACATTGGAATATGCATTAGAAAATAAATTGTACTTGACAAGAACTTGATACCCGCACGATGTTAGTGTAGTTTTCTCAAGTTCAAATAAATCGCGATCATTCTTATCGGTTTCATTCGCAGTAGTGTTATTTGAACTCGCTTCTGATGCATTATCGTCTGCCTCTGCATCTTCCTTCTCCTTATCATCGACCGTTACGATGGTATATTTATCGGGGGCTGCTCATTGTAAGACGTCCCATTTATTTGTTGAGGCAAAATGCTCGTCTCTGAGAGTTTCAAAGGACACAGCGCACAGCATATTATTTAATAATGTAGGCCTACTGTACTAGTCCAGTGTAAGTGTGTGGGAAAATGTAACCTACAGCTTACCTGAACTAGTTAATTACTTCTTGGACAAAGTTTGAACAGTTTTTTTAGTATTGCTCCATTTGGTTCATCTTCGTTTTGAGATACTCATTTTCGTTTTTGAGGTTATGGTTGGTTTCTTTGCATGACACTACTTCTTTTAATATCTGGTCTAGTTTGGAATTCAGTGTCTGATTTTCCTTTGCAATTTTGTCGTACATTTCGGCCTGAAAGTCGATGCTGGCCTGGATGTCTTGGAGCATTACTTTTAGGCCTATTGTATCAAGGCCTAGGCTTGAGCTTGCTGATAGATCTAGGTCTAGCCCTAGTTTGTTTTCTTCACTATCCTTTTTATTTTTACTTTTGGACTTCTTCTTTCCTTTTTGGCCCTGCTTAGTGATATCAGAGCCAAAGTCAGAGCTTGCATTTTGCACATCGGTATTGTGATTATGATTGAGGTTATGTTTACTTTTACATCTGTTGCACATCCATATTAGTTCTGGGTTTTCCTTTAGGGCCTTGATTATACTTTTGGTTGTGCTACTGCAAGAGGAGTGTACCCACATTTTGCAGTAGCCCTTACATTCTAAAGCTGTTTGATTCTTGTAACAACCTTTTTGCATTCACCTGACAAAAGTTTCTCTACCTGTTTAAAATCCGCTGCTATGTACTCTTCTTTTGTGGTAATGGTAGGGTTGATTCGAAGGGTCTTTTCTACTCTACCAAAAACACTATCAGCTGGAAGGAACTGGCCCCTCACAGAAAAAAAACACAGAATTTCTTTGGGAGTGCGCTGATGAGACCTTCAGTTTCTCCCATCCCTTGGGGAGAAAGCAGAATTCTCCCTTCTATTTTGCAAATTGCTCTGAACTCCCTCATTAGAGCTAAAATAATCTTTATAACTTCCTCTGCCCCCCCCCCCCCGCGGTCACTGGGTCAGTTGTAGCTACACCCCTGAGCCTACACATAGTTTGTACCATCTAACATAGTTCATAATCATAGTTTGTTTTCTACACATGGGACTATGTCTCCTTGGGCTAGGGGCCAAATCACGTACATAGTTTCCTTACATACAATGTGTTACCGTTTCAATTCAGAACAGTTTGGCAGAATAACAGCATATTTACAGAATGGTTACCTTTATTAACACATACATGGACGACCTTCCTTTTAATATGTTTTGCATTTATAGGCGACATATTTTGGTCTGGTGTTATGCTCAAAATGTGATGAAGCGGAACATTTCTACATATTCTGTCAGACACAGCAGTTTGTGGATAACCAAATGCATAGCATTTGTCAAGATTCGATATGAAACTGTCTAACTATTCCTTTTCTCTACACGATGATAGTATTTGCTATGAACGATTTTCGATCCTACAACAATGCGATCATAGTAAAACAATGGAGTGTTAAACGGTATGTCTAAAAATGCTCTTTGTATGGCAATGAAATGCCCATGCTGTAGATTTTTTATCCCGGGCCTACCAAGCAATGCTATCGGAATCTTATCTTTCATGGACGTACTATTGTTAATATGCTTTTTGCTTAAACCTGTAACTTCAAACACAATTTTTTCTGCTGGAGATAAAATTGGTTCACACATTTTGGATAGCCTAGGCAATGCTGCTTTCAATATAGATTTGATGGGTCACTCCATTAAAATAAATTCCAGCAGATCCGAGTTAAAGTTTTCGTACACAAAAGCTGAGTGAGAACAGAGTAGTCTCCAGTTAAAAAAACACTTTGGTGCAAATGTGTCAGCAGATGTACATTGAAAGAAACATTTTCTGTGCCATACAAGAAAGGAATTTGTTTAGCAAATTCTAGCAAAGAATTTTCAGCTTAAACAACTTTACTTTTAACTTTTTCTGTGCGGCCGTCGAGTATACTCGATGCCGCCATCATGTGTCCCCAGTACGGCCGTCGACTATACTCGAGCTGAGGTTGTTCCGAAACGCGCGCGCTTGTTGTTTCTGATAGGTATAATCGATTGTAAAAAGTCGATTTTTTCAATTGTGCGGCACTCTATGTGAAAGCTGTTCAACCATCTTCTAGTTTGGTAGTTTGACCACAGATATCTCTGTCAGTTATTCAGTAGTGCAAATTGACAGAACATCAAGTAAAGATAATAATGGCGCCTGGAAAAGGTTAAAATGACACAGTTATTATGCAAAATGGGTTGAAATGAGGTTTATGATCCATATTCGGACTTGTTTAGCGATCATAGACTTTGAAGTAAAGGTTGAATTAATAGAGAAGTAGAGGACGTTGCCAGTAGGCCTAGGTGACGAAAACCAGCTGACACTTACATAGGCCTGTGCTAAGGCAATTGTCACATGTAAATGATAGTCTTGACAGTATAAAAGCAAGACAATCAACTCAAGGTGTATAGTGTAATGAAATCTACTTCATTTCAAGGATGAGGAAACACTTTGATAAGTTAAATATCACTATCAAATACAAGTGAGAGAAATTGACTTTTTGCTCAAAATAACTTCTGTAATTTTATGAGAAAGTCTGTAATTTTGGCTAGATTGTACAATACTTTCATTCACGCCATCTGGCAACACTGCCTGGCGCAGCCCGCCTCGCAGTCGGTCTGTTGTTCTTGTCGCAGGCTGACGTGTTTTGCTTTCGCTCTTCGTTGTGTTCTTGTTCGGCATCTACAGTAGATGGTGTTGACGTCTGTTTCTGTTGAATGTGTTCAGTTTAATGTCTGTTCTCTCCGGACTGATAGGTTTTCTTCACAGTATACTCTGTCTTGCTGCTCAGTTAAGCGTTCGTTATCTCAGTGGTGTGCTCCGTCTGTTCTGTCCGCACAGGTTGTACAGTTTATGTTCAGTCAGTGTTAGATTCTATTCAGTGCAAGATAAGAGCCTTGACAGACAAGGTTGCCTGGTCTCTATGTTAGGTTTTTGTATTATCAAGTTGTTCATTTAAATAAAATAAGATTTAAATAAAATAAATTTTTTTAAGGGTATGGAGGGTATTTTATTATATGAATGCATTTTCTTCACACGCGTCATCCAGCTTGAAGGTTTCTTCTCCCAATCTTTTAAATGCTGAAACTTCGGCGCTTTCTGGAGACAGTTCATGGTGGGTTGTAGTCCATCTCTTTTCGGATATGCCCATGAACTTTTCTCCCCAATCCCCTCCTGAAAATGAATGTAAGCCCATCAACCCCATACATTTTTCTTCTCCGATTGCGCGGCAAACCTTGTTAACATTGACGTTCATCTTGTGTTTGCCAAAACCTTAACAAGAACTAGTGTATTTCTCAAACAGAGGTCTAGGAAAAGAATGAACATATCGGTGTCGGGAGAAAGAACGTCAATGTCATGATTTGCACATCTCTATGGAATCTACAACAAGTAGTGGATTTAAATTATATGCTTCCTCATGTGAGTGATTTGCCATATGTGCAGGTATCACTAACGACAATGATTTGTTTCTTGTCATCACAATATACATCTAGAAGAGCATTGCCCAAGTAAACTGTAAGCTGAGCTTTTGTTTCTTTATGAGACAAAAATATTGGACGGAGATTTTTTAGTTCCTCCCTCTTGTGAGTGGGATTTACCGTGATTTGCATTGGACGGAGATTTTTTAGTTCCTCCCTCCCTCTTGTGAGTGGGATTTACCGTGACTTGCATTGGACGGAGATTTTTTAGTTGGTCCCGATTGTGAGTTACCGTGACTTGAATTGGACGGAGATATTAAAGTTCCTCCCGATTGTGAGATACCGTAAC